>JAJAGP010000746.1:23941-305117 GCA_025084515.1 Ancistrus triradiatus | reverse complement strand
TCAATAAATAAATGACCAAGTATAATATTTTTGTCTCGTTTGTTTAACTGGGTTCTCTTTATCTACTTTTAGGACTTTTGTGAAAATCTGATGATGTTTTAGGTCATATTTATGCAGAAATAAAGAAAATTCTAAAGGGTTTGCAAACTTTCGAGCACCATTGTATGTATGTATGTAGGTGTGGATACTACAGTAGTGGACATCTTTGTATGGAACCTTTAGTTTCTGATGCAAAGAACAGCTTTCATAGACTGTTTATTTTGGCCAATTTCAATCTAAAACTTAACTGTAAAAATACTAGAACGTACAAACTAGGAAAAATATTTACTTTACTGAACTGAATAACAGGTTTCAGTTGTGCTCTCACAATTAGCAACCATATTTCTGATAACTGCACTGGCTGCTAAATGGGGCTTTAGAGTCATATGTGAATAATGATGTGTAAACCGGGTATTTCAAACACTAATAGACATTTGCATTATTTGTAATGCATTGGAATGAATATGAGAGTAAATGTATGTGTGCATTCTTTTTAAAACTAAGAACTTTTGAACATTGGTATAAGTACAATATGTCTAACACACCCACACACCTCTATGCCATTGTCATATCAGGTACTCTGCTTTGCTGAGAATAGTTCTCAAGATCACCACCTAATTGCTGTAATATCTGGTAAGTGGTGGTCCTGTCTGTTGATGAGTGGCATAGAAAGAAGCTGTTACATTTCACATACCAAGAATAGTCAACAACCCTGACTGCTCTATGCCACATAAAGAAAATTAAAAAAAGATTATTCCAGACTTCTTACCAGCACGTCATATAGATGCCACATCACAACACTTATTCTCAACCTTCATTGACCAGCAATAAAATGAGTTAACTTGTTCAGATCTCCAGCCCACACGTCCTTCGGGCCACTGCTGGTTTGCTCAGCATTCTTCAGAACTGAGTAGCTTTGAGCATCAGCAGGACCTCGGTTTGGATTTCTCTTCCTCTCACGGTGAGGAAATTGTTCTAAAACTTCAAAACTTACTTAAGATCATACTTCAGATCTTTTTGAATTCCCATAGGCCCTCAACACCCCTGAAAATATTGTTACAAGTACTCATGTCAAGATCTGGAATATGTTGTTTCATGTAGTCAGTGTTGGATACAGGAGAAACAGGCAGGAGTAAAGGCTTGGGTGACTTTTACAAGGGCCAGGTCATTATGGCCAGACCATCTCCAAAACAGCAAGCATGTCAGATGTTCCTGGGCAGTAGTAGAGAGTGCCTGTCAACAGAAATCAGAGGGGGGACAAACCACAAACTGCCAACAGGGTGTTCAGAGCCCAAGGCTCATCAATTCCCAAGGGCAACACCCACACCAACAGCAGAGCTACGGTGGCACAAGTCAATGACATTTTTCATGCTGGTTACAGGAGGAGTGTGTCACAACACGCAGCGCATCACACCCTGCTAAGTGTGGGTGTGCCTAGCCACAGACCTGTCAGCGCATAACTTTTTGTTTATTAGTTTATTTAATGTCACATCAGCATAAATGGCTTTATTCATGACAGACAACGTTATATCAACATGATAGTCACTGGGCCAATTTTAGAGTAATCAATCAGCCTAATGCATGTCTTTGGACTGTGGGAATGAGGAAAACTGAGCACCTGGAGTAACCCACACAGGACATGCAAAGTCCAAACAGGCAGAGTCTGAGATCGGGATTGAACTAGGGATCTCAGAGATGTGATTGCGCTGACCACATGCACCACCCTGCTGCCCATCCTGGCATTAAAGCAGTGGAACCAGTTTGCCTGTTTGGGCAGCACAGTGACTTGCACTGTCACCTCACAGCATGAAGGGTTCAGTCCTAGGTGAAGTCTGCATGTTCTCCCATAGTTCTCTCTAAAGTGCCCCTAGTTTATGATGGATTGGCGCCTTGTCTAGGGTTGTTCCTGCCTTGCGCCCTATACCACCTTCTAGACACCAGCTCTCCTGCGACCCTGTCCAGGATTGGTGCTCTATACCACCTTCTAGACACCGGCTCTCCTGCGACACTGTCCAGGATTGGTGCTCTATACCACCTTCTAGACACCCGCTCTCCTGTGACCCCTGTCCAGGATTGGTGCTCTATTATCTAACCAACCTTCTAGACCCCCGGCTCTCCTGCGACACTGTCCAGGATGGTGCTCTCAACCACCTTCTAGACACCAGCTCTCCTGCGTCCCTGTCCAGGATTGGTGCCCAGTCTAGGGTTTGTTTCTGCCTTGCGCTCTCTATGGCCCACCCTTCTAGACAACCGGCTCTCCCTGTGACACTGAGTCCCAGGATTTGGTGCTCTATCCCACCTTCTAGACACCAGCTCTCCTGCGACCCCCTGTCCCAGGATTGGTTTTCCCTTTCTAGGGTTGTTTTCTGCCTTGCGCTCTATGCCACCTTTTAGACACCAGCTCTCTGCGACACTGTCCAGGATTGGTTCTCTATACCACCTTTTAGACACAGCTCTGCGGCGAACCCTGTCCAGGATTTGCAACCGGCTGTCCAGGGTGGTTTCTGCCTTGGCCGCTCTATGCCCACCTTTAACAAACCAGCTCTCCTGCGACACGGTCCAGGATTTTGCGCCCTGGTCTAGGGTTTGTTTTCTGCCTTGCGCTCTATGCCCAACCTTCTATACCCCCCGGCTCTCTGCTACACTGTCCATGATTGGTGCTCTATACACCTTTTAGACACCAGCTCTGCTGCACCCTGTTCCAGGATTGGCACCTGCCCTGTCCAGGGTTGTTTCTTCTTGCGCTCTATGCCACTTGTAAGACACCCTCTCTCCTCGACACTGTCCAGATTGGGCGCCCTGTCTAGGGTGTTTCTGCCTTGCGCTCTATGCCACCTTCTAGACACCAGCTCTCCTCGACACGTCCTAGAATTGGTGCTCTAATACCACCTTCTAGACACCCATCTCTCCTGCGACCTGTCCAGATGGTGCTCTATACCACCTTCTAGACACCAAGCTTCTGCTGCGACCCTGTCCAGGATTGGCACCCTGTCCCGGGTTGTTTCGCCTTGCGCTCTATGCACCCTTTTAGACACCAGCTCTCTCCTCCTGCGACACTGTCCAGGATTGGCGCCCTGTCTAGGGTTGGTTTTTCTCTGCCTTGCCGCTCTAATCCACCTCTAGAACACCCAGCTCTCCTGCGACACTGTCCAGGATTGGTGCTCTATACACCACCTTCTAGACCCAGCTCTCCCTCCTGCGACACTGTCCAGGAATTGGGCTCTTACACCTTCTAGACACCCGCTTCCTGCTGCGACCCATGTCCAGGATTGGCCCCTGTCGCCGTGTTGTTTCTGCCTTGCGCTCTATGCCACCTTTTAGACAAACCAGCTCTCCTGCGACACTGTCCAGGATTGGCGCCCTGTCTAGGGTTGTTTCTGCCTTGCGCTCTAATGCCAGCCACCACCCTTCTAGACACCAGCTCTCCTTCGACAGCTGTCTAGAAATTGGTGCTCATACCACCGTTCTAGACACCATCCAGCCGCTCCTGCGGCACTGTCCAGGATTGTGTTTTCCTCTATACCACCTTCTAGACACCAGCTCTGCTTGCGGCCCTGTCCAGATTGGCTCCCTGCTAGGGTTGTTTTCTGTCCTTGCGCTATGCCACCTTCTAGACACCGCTCTCCTGTGGACACTGTCCCAGGATTGGTGCTCTAATCCACCTTCTGACACCAGCTCTCCGTCGACCTGTCCAGATTTGCTCCCGTCTAGGGTTGTTTCTGTTTCTGCCGTGCGCTCTATGCCCCTTTTAGACAACCAGCTCTCCGTCGACCACTGTCCAGGATTGGTTTGCTCTATACCACCTTCTAGAAACCACCAGCTCTGCTGCGACCCTGTCCAGGCGTGGCGCCCTGTCTAGGGTTGTTCTGCCTTGCGCTCTATGCCACCTTCTAGACACTGGCCTCTCCTGCGACACTGTCCCAGATTGGTGCTCTATACACCTTTTAGCCACCAGCTCTCCTGCGCCCTGTCCAGGATTGGTGCTCTATACCCCACTTTTAGACACCAGCCTCTGCTGCGACCCTGTCCAGGATTGGCACCCTGTCCAGGGTTTGTTTCTGCCTTGCGCTCTATCTAATGCCAACCTTTTAGACACCAGCTCTCCTGCGCACTGTCCAGGATTGGGCGCCTTCTAGGTTGTTTCTGCCTTGCCCGTCTCTAATGCCACCTTCTAGACACCGGCTCTCCTGTGACACTGTCCAGGATTGGTGCTCTATACCACCTTTTAGACACCAGCTCTCCTGCGACACTGTCCAGGATTGGTGCTCTATACCACCTTATAGACACCAGCTCTCCTGCGACCCTGTCCAGGATTGGCACCCTGTCTAGGGTTGTTTCTGCCTTGCGCTCTATGCCACCTTCTAGACACCGGCTCTCCTGTGACACTGTCCAGGATTGGTGCTCTATACCACCTTCTAGACACCAGCTCTCCTGCGACCCTGTCCAGGATTGGTGCTCTATACCACCTTCTAGACACCAGCTCTCCTGAGACCCTGTCCAGGATCAAGCAGATAAGAAAGTGAATGAATGTGGTGAATGAGCGTGTGCCCGTTTGCCCATTGCTCACCTGGGTTACTGATGGCACCACCATACTCTGTGGGTGGTGGAGGGCGATGGGTAACGTAAAAATAAAGTTTATAACGGATGTATTTCTATTTCAAGTCCCACCATAAACATTGCAGATCCGTCTGTATTTGGCGGATCCTATTCAAATTCCGAAAACGTAACCCTCCTCGTAGCCCAATGAGAAGGCAGGGGGGCGTGCTTAACGATTTTGTTACAAACACGAATCCGGAGTAAAAGCTTCTTTTCCTAGGTATGTACCAGCTGGTAAAGCAAAACTAAATATCCGAACACGACGCGAAAGCTTGTTTAGAGGTGCTCGTATCCGAAAGCGTGGAGCTGAAGTCCCCGTGTGTGTTTTGTGTTGACGTGCGAATTGTTTGCGAGAACGAGAAATTAAGGTGCTAAGCGGGCGAGCTGTGCTAGTCAGCGCGCCTTCGTGTTCATACAAATGTAAAGGAGTAAACGCGCTGTCGGTGTGTCCTTAAAGTCGCTTTGTACGAACGCAGCGCTGAAATCTGGTTCAGCCGTTGTACTAGAACTACTCCGTCAGGGCAAGATAGTTACCGTAGGAATCGACAGGGGGAGGGAGTTTTGTTCTGGCGTCTCGGTTAGACATTTTGCGCTTAAACATGGAAGTAAATAAAGAGCCGCTTGCTTACTGGCACGTCTCAAGCGTTTGAATCCGAGCCTGGGTTGGTGTTTGCGCTTACAGTGCCCATTTTGACTTTGGGACGATGTAAGGACGTTGTAAAAGGGGAGCGAATAATGCTCGAGTCAGAGAGGTTTGCTCCGGCTACGTGTTGTGCTTGTAAGCTACAATATGGCTTAAGAAATACAGAATAATCCCTGCGTTTCGTAGGCTATTGTTCAGGCAGAGTAGTGCTGGATGTTGTGTGGCGTATTAAAGGGGACGGCGCCAGACTGCTCCAAATCTGTCCGTTGCCACGAACAAACGACGGTTTCAGTCTATGGCTAACTAGTACAGTATTGGTGGTACAATCCGACACCCAAACAATGGCATTCGGGTCGAACTTTTCGAGCTACACCGCGTAAATGATTCGCCTTCGGTGAGCAGGATTTACATGTAGCGCGACCATGAGTGAAACCTTTGCTCGGGGTGAAAGTTGGACGCTTCTGTTTGAAGAAAATAGCAGTTTTACACCGAGCTGAATACAAACATGGCCAGCGCGAGCTTGGCTTGTTGTACACTGGCTCAGATCGGTTGAGACGAGGAATCCCGGGTAAGTGCTTAGCTCCGCCTCTCGTGGGCGAGCTTGTATTTCAGCTGTCCCACCTCTGTGGGGCGTGGAGTTAACGTAATCGCGCGCTCTGATTGGCTGGAGGGAAGATATGGGCGGGCGCTTAGTGTATCGCTTTATATATATATATGACGTGTGCCACGGCAAAACATTGCTAAGCGAATCATGTGTTGTGGATTTCAGGAAGTTCCGTTGTAACTATGTACAAAGCGATCTTGTACATAGCCAATATTGTAAAAGCAATGTATTTAAAAATGATATATTACCATAGGTAGAAGGATTGATAATGTTCTGGAGTGTGACGTACCACTTTCTGTGGCGGTAAAGGTGTTTGAGGTGAACCTGGGAAATCGCGCAACCACCACACCAATTTGACCGATCTCGCTTTTTAAAATGAATGCACGACGGTTCTGTCGTACATGTCCGAGTTGAAAGGGCGAGTGTACTGCGAAGATACGAAAAACATTCCCGCAGTAGAGTTTTTTTCCTAATATTGGTTCTTATAGGCTCGTTTAAACCGTGTGTACGTGTGGGAGAGAAGCCTCAGTGGCGGGCATGAGATAAACCCCCATAGACGGTTTTACAGATGACTGACGTTCAAACCGTCCAATCAGAGAACCTAGTCGCCCGCCCTCGTTGGTTCTATGGCGCATTAGCCAATCAGATCATCGCTGGGCGGGGGTTAAGGAAAAAGCCGTCGGAGCCACGCCTCTCGACAAAGAACCCAACTGGGGTTGTTTTCAGACGCGATTTTTCTTTTTTTGCTCCGTATTTCACATTATTTAATTGTTTAATCCGATGAAGTGTTTTAGTTGTAGCATGCACACGTGATCGCGAACACACGCGCCGTGTTGTAGTGCAGAAATTGTTTTAAGTCGCTTCCGATTTCTTTGGTCTTATTCGTGGTCAGTCTGAACAACTCGACTAGCTTAGCGCCTGCAGGAGGTGAGTGTGAACCGTTTGCTCTGGGCTTGCTCTTTAACTCCCACTACACACATCTAAACTCTGAGCAGTTTTGTTGTGCGGTCTTCCTAGACTACGGCTTCAGTAAAACCCGACACTCGACGTGATCGTGGGTGTGTGCGCGTGATTTTGACCAGCTAGCCGCTGTGCATGTGGCTGTTCGTCCTGCGCTGACATCTGCATTGGACCCGGTGGCAAAGTTAGCTTAGGGGGAGGACACGGATTGAGTTCAGCCGATCGTGTGTTTCCGACCGAGTTGTTTGTTTTCCGTTAACCGCGCTACGATCCGTACTGTCCGCTGCACGCGTGCGCCGTGCGACCCGCCGAGTTGCGCGGCCAGTGTTTGGGGTCTGATTGCTAGCCTGCTCGCTGGCTTTGGTGATCGTTTTAATGCGCGTATTTAGGAGGTCCGGTAGCCCGGTTGGCTGGCTCGTACGAGTGTTTGAACGGTCGGTGACAGGCCTCAGGCGCAGGGGGAGGGGGCGGATAGCACAACAACTGCTGCTCTCCTATGAAGCAGGAATTGTGCTACCTTCACGTGCGCTCGCCTTTTCCTGTAAACACGAGTTTCTCGGTCTAAAGCGGGCGCGTTAAGATATGAGTTTCTGGCTTGCTGCGGTTTTATTCTTTCACACACGTCATGGCGGGTGAAGTGTATGAACATATCGGTGGTGTATGGCGAAAAAGAGGTAGCCCAGACAAAATACTACAAACTAGCTTATTGGCTAACGCGTTACGATCAGGACTGGGAGCTCCATACGAGGAGCACGTGAAGGCAGCGTTAGCTGGTTGTTTGCAAACTTTTCCTCCCAAACACAGGTTCTGTGTTGCGTTGTGTTTTTGGCAGACGCTCTCACCCGAAATGTCCCATGATGCAAGTGTTAGCTCTGCTGTATCAGTATGCTTTACCAGTCAGGCCACTTCATAAATGCCCGTACAATACGGTAACGGAAATATTATAAAGAGCAGGTCCATCAGAGACGCGTTAGGTATCGTTTGAAGTGAGCGAGACTGATTTCCTGTCCGCCTTCTCAATGTAGGGCTACTGTCGGATGTGCAAGTACTTGTCTTCGTAGCTTCATATTCAGGTTCGCTCCTGAAGTGGGCGAGGTGAAATAGAAGCATAGCTAACCGTAGCGCTGTTGCTTTGCGTGATGTACGATGTCCGAACTGCGCAAACGCACGCCGTCTTGGACAATAGCATGCCCTTCGAGAACGATCCCTGTGTTAATAGACCGCTACAAGTCTTAACGCGTGGGCCAAACACGTTTCAGGAGTGTGTGTGTGTGTGTGTGTGTGTGTGTGAGAGAGAGACAACCGCGAGTCAGCTGGCTGCTTTAGCTTAGCTGCAACTTCCATCACCGCTTCATCGATCCGCTCACGCACGAACTTGACGTCGCTCCGGCAGATCTATTTAGATGGAGGAGGAAAAACAAGTCGAGTTCTGGCTTTGTTTAGTAGAGCCCGTGTTGCACGCCTCGTGTTAGTGATAGGTGGCGCCTGTGCTGTGTGTACATGGCAGGACCACAACGATGGCGTAATGCACAGCCCTGCAGCGCGGGTCCTCTCCTCCGAAGGCTCAGCTGCGGGCATGGAGAGCAGCACAGTCCAGTTTGCTGGTTTCTGTACTCAAACACTCCTACGCCATGAAGCTAGAGTATGGGATCAGGGAAATCACATAATGTAGCACCTGGGATTTTCTGCAGAGGTGGAAACAGAACTGGATGGATATCTAATGAATAAGTGAATGATATGAGCCTTGGGTAAAGATTTATTTATGGATAGCACGCTACTATTTGAATTGGATTATTGGGTGCATGTTGTGGCTTGTGTATTTAGTCCTTGACATGTCGTAAGACAGCACAGTAATTGCTGAGTAATAAGCTTTTTTAAGCTCTGTTCATACTGAAGTCGAGTTAAGTTATTAATTTACATTTACAGCATTTAGCAGACGGCCTTATCCAGAGCGACTTACAAGTTATAAAGTCTTGCAATCCAAGCAATTGTGGGTTAAGGGCCTTGCTCAAGGCCTCAACAGTGGCAGCTTGGCAGAGGTGGGATTTGAACCCTGGACCTTCTGGTCCATAGTCCAGTACCTTACCCGCTAGGCTACCACACAGTTTTCATATTTTCGTCATATGCCAGTATGCCTTTGTACATTCCCAAATCAAAGTCTGAACTGTATGGAAAATGCAAAACGCAGTGTGTCTTACATTTACTTTTGACTTTTATTTCATTGCTGACAGTATGAACTCAAGAAATGTGTCTTTTCTGTTCAACTTTATTTAATTTGTTAATAAACATCCAGTCCTGTATTTCAGGCCTGCAAAACAAGGCAAAAAAAGTTGGGACAGGACAGTGTATGGCTAGTAATGAGGTCTAAAAAAATAAATGATGAAGTGATTTCAAACAGGTGATGTCATCAAGTGATTTGTAATCATGATTTGGAGCAAAAGCAGTACCCATGAAAGTCTTTTGAGCAGCAAAGATGGTCAAGATGGTATTTAAAAAAAGGGCGCGAGTCTAAGCTGAATGCCCGTGATCTCCGATCCCTTAGATGGCACTGCATCAAGAACGTCATTCATCAATATATGCACATGAGCAAGGGATTCTTTTGGCAATCTTTTATCAAGTATTACAATACAGTTACATTCAAAAATGACACTTAAAACTTTACTGTGCAAAAAAGAAACCCTTATGTTAACCATGTCCATAAATGGTGTTGGCTTCATCTGGCATGGACCATCACACAGTGGAAACATCTGTTGTGGTCAGACAAATCGGTGTTCCAGTTTTATTTATTTATTTATTTTTGAAAAAAATGGGCCGTGTGCATTCTGGAGCAGAGATGAAAAGGAGCATCCAGACTGTCATCAGCAACAAGTTCAAAAGCCATGGTATGGGGTTGTGTCGGTGTTTTTGGCAAAGGTCTGTGATGGCAGCATTAGTGCAGAAAAGTACATTGAGATTGTGGCGCAACATATGCTGCTTTCAAGACGATCTTTTCCAGAGACATCCATGCATTTTTTATCAACAAAACAATGCAAAACCACATGCTGCATACATTACAAAGGCATGACTGTCCCCAACAGAGAATGTGTGGAGACTTTTGAAACAAAAATCTGGCAACGACGTACAGCTTCAACGATCTAGCGTTCACTACTGACGTCTCTTTTGGCATATCTTTTGAACATAGTACCTTCCTTCATCTAACCACAAACATGAGTGGCTGGAGTTCACCAGATGCTACTGTAGCATTTTCTTCTCCTGTTTAAAATTGAGCTCCTGCAAGGTGAATTTGGCGTAAAAGGAACATATTTTTATACAGAAAATAACCTAATCCTAAGTACGGGCGAGGATCTGTAGGGCCTCCAAAGGCCAAAGAAATTTTCGATATATAGCACCAGAAGACTTTAAATGAAAATCTGGTTGCCTCTACCAATAATTTGCAGTCAGTTTCCAGCCCACTCACAATATGCAAACAGAAATGCAAACAGGACTGTGGTAGCCTAGTGGTTAAGGTACTATGGACCAAAAGGTCCAGGGTTCAAATCCCACCTCTGCCAAGCTGCCACTGTTGGGTCCTTGAGCAAGGCCCTTAACCCACAATTGCTTGGATTGTAAGATTGTATTAATTGTAAGTCGCTCTGGATAAGGGCGTCTGCTAAATGCTGTAAATGTAAATCAGCATATACATTCACGGATTAGTTCAATTATGGCTAGTTCTGTTAACTGGAGAACTTAGGATAGGCAGCTGAGAAAGTAAAACATAAGTCCTGCTCATGCATCAGATGCAGGCTCTCGATTTACTGTTAATATCAGTTTTTTGTTTTTTATTTTACTTTAAAAACATGCTTGAAAGTTGCTCCCGTTCTGTGAAACAGGTCATTGATTGGACATTACCATAGTCTTTTCATGCTCCTGTAATGTAAATATCAAGAAAACTGCATGCAAGTGATACATAAATGCGTCAGAGATAACACTGAAACACAAATGATTGAAACAACTGATTCTTTTGTTTGGTGGAAGCCAACAATTTGCCAATAGACAGTATTAAAAACAACATAGAAGAGCAGTCAGTTGAAACAGAGCAAATGTGAACTAGTTTACATAATTATAGGTGAGAGAGAATATACAGGTAGTGGCTGGACAAACAAAAGAGTTCTACTTGCAATAGGACAGGAACATTCAATTAGGAACACCATTTATGGCTTGTTGCAAATAAGTAGTGAAAAGTCATATGCACAAACACTTACACAAAAAAAAGTCTCTGAACACATCAACCGAGTTGAACAGCCTCTAATCCAAACGTGAGCAAATGAGCACACAACCAGTAAGCTAGTTAGTTATATAAGCAAATGGCGTGCTCATTCAACTCCTGCCAGATGTTAATGTGGTGACTCACTCCTGCAGGTCTTTGGTGCCCCCTGATTATGAGTTCAGCATGAAGCGCCGTTTGGAGGATCAGGAAGCGGTCTTTACAGCGCAGCAGCGCAGGCTCCCAGGAGGCACCGAGGGCTTCCAGCACAGGGTTCTGGCCCCGGCGCCGGCGGTGTACGAGGCTGTCGCTGACAACGTGCAGCCCACCGCAGCCATCCCGTACCCTGTACCCCAGGGCTACCAGGTACACAGATGCCACCCCACACACTCCTCTGTCACGCAGCTACACAAGCTTACAACTGTATCTGCTGGAAAATCCATTGTTTCTGAATGTTTTCTTTCCTGTAGGTTCCCACTGTGGCTCAGGGCTCTGGGGGTCATGGCCACACATTGAACTCTGCTGTTCATGCCAGCTCCCATCACCATAGCACTTCTGTGCAGCCACATGGCCCCGCACTCATTCAGAGTCATGCTCACCCGCCCAATCCCAATGCCACTGCACAGGGCCAGCAGTTCCAGAGACTCAAGGTAAGGGGCTTCACAGCAAGTTCTTATACTGTTTTGTTTTAGTGGTAATCATTAAAAACACCATGGGTAACATTCATGTATTATATGCAAAGTCATAACAATGTAACCGGGTCAGCCATGGAGTTTAACACTACGTTAACTGAAGTTCAGGTTGCACTTCCACAGCACTGGGTAAATAGTACACGATGTAGGGTATGTAGGGTGGTGCTTGAAAGTCTGTAAACCCTTTGGAGTTTCCTTTATTTGTGCATAAATATGGCCAAAACATCCCCAGAGTCCGAAAGGTAGATGAGAAAAATCCAATTGCGAAAGAGAAACAGATGAGGCAAAAACATTGTACTTGGTCATTCATTTTTTGAGATTGAAAATGATCCAATATTACATATTAGTGAGTAGCAAAAGTATGTCCTTTGCTTTCAGTATCTGGTGTGACCCCCCTGTGCAGCAATAACTGCAACTAAACGTTTCCTGTAACTGTTGATCAGTCCTGCACACCGGCTTGGAGGAATTTTAGCCCATTCCTCCGTACAGAACAGCTTCAGCTCTGGGATGTTGGTGGGTTTCCTCACATTAGCTGCTCACTTCAGGTCCTTCCACAACATTTCTTTTGTCTTGCTGCATGGCCCACCTTCTCTATAATTCAGTTTAAGGACAGATGTCCTGACATTTTCCTTTAGAATATGGTGGTGGAATTCAGAATTCGATGTTTTCTGCCAACTCTGATGGCAAGCCGTCCTGGCCCAGATGCAGCAAAACAGGCCCAAACCATGATACTACCACCAGCATGTTTCACAGAGGTGATAAGGTTCTTATGCTTATGAGCATCAGCAACTCTCTTTCTGAGGTTTTCAGAAATCTCATGTGTTTGTGCTGTGATGCATTTCACCAAACGTGTTGTGAAGAGCAGACTTTGATAGATCCCTGTTCTTTAAATAAAACGGGTGCCCACTCACACCTGATTGTCATCCCACTGATTGAAAACACCTGACTCAATGTCACCTCCAAATTAACTTCTAATACTTGTGGTTCATATACTTTTACCACTCACAGTTGTGATATTGGAGCATTTTCCTTTAATAACTAAATAAATGACCAAGTATAATAAGGGTGTCACAATACACATAGTAATATTCATTTTTTTTCTCGATACCATATGAGCTGTGAATTGAATACATTAAGGTTTTATTTAAAAAAGAAAAACAAATAATTTTACTGAGCAGTTCCTCAACTGCCGCTACTGAGGTGCAGTCATCTGCATAGCAGGAGAGCCAGCCACTGTTCCACAGTTCTAGACCAACAGTTCAGGAATGCTGTAGTTGTACACATGCGACATCTAGCGGCAGGTTGTGTGTACTGTGGTTGACAGGAATGCTGCGTTCCAAGGCACTTACTGTAAGTAAAGAAAGAGCATATAATCTCACCACAAATATTGTAAGCATTTGGGCAGCATCAGAAACAGGGAAGCTTGGTGCTGCTTTTGTTAATGTGAGGAAATTGGAACTCTCATATAATAAATACGTTTTCATAATTTATCTCTATAGTGCAAAGCTAGAGAGAATATAGAGACACATGCTTCAGAAGAGAGTGTGGACCCTGAGGTGCCTGGACCATGCCCTTCAAAAAAGAAATCAGCAATGGCAGAGCTCTTTTGTAAAAATGTTTTTTATTTTTAGGAAAATGGCAAAGCAAGCCGTTTTCCAAGCTTGCAGAGCAGGAAGTTGTATCGATCTCTTTGATCTCTACATTTAAAAAGGGAATTAAAATCAAATTTCTTTCTTCATTTAGTATCGAGCACACACAGACATGAAATGTTTATTTTAATTGTTACTAGAAACAGGGTTGTTTAATTTCAGTGAAACTTTGGAATGGTTGTGACTGTGTTTAATTAACCATGCATTAATTTTAATAAACCAGTTGCAATTAATAATTTAATAAAAATAATAATTAAATAACTGTATTCTAAGGTTGTATGATTTGTATGCTGAAGTTTATGATCATGTTCCACAGAGCAGTTTTGCCATTTGTAATGCAAAATCTTTGAAGCTCAACATCTCAAAACTAGTCAGAACGCAGATAGAACCTTATAATTCCAAGGGGGCGACATGTGCACCACTAGATGAAGCTTAGCTCGAGCTGTCTGCGGTGTGTTATTACTCGCTTGAGATTATTTCTCACCAGTATTTTGAGGCGTGGCTATTTTAAATGTAAATATAACCAACAATTAAATGCTTCGTAAGATTATGCTTCCCTATTTGTGCTTGTTACTGCATTATGACAAATGTAGTTTTTCTTGACTCTAAAGCTTTTCAAACTCAAACAGTAAATGCTATCATTTCAAGCTTATTATATCTTATTTGGAATACAGATCACTGGTTTTACAAAATAAAGGCAATCTATAAAAAGTGGAACGCTATAAATATCAGGATTTATAGGCACCTATTGAGTAGGTAAGTTAGATAGAGTTGGTATCGGTATCGATACTCGGTATCTACCGATACTTGAATTTCAGGTATCGGTATCGGAAGGAATAAAGTGGAATCGGTGCATCCCTAATGTCAGTGATACATCTTTATTTGTTACCCTGAGCATGTGTATAGGATAACAATATGTACTTGCTTCAAACTGTACTATGTCTCTGGTAGGTATTCATGTCTGTTTTTGCTTTGAGCAGAAATTGAATCCTTTTTGGCTACTCTGTCCACCTCTGCTTGTTACATAAGCATTATTTAAGTACTACCTTAACTAAACCAATACGAATGTGATGTTGTGTAATATATACGGGTAGTTCTGTGCCCCTCTTGACGAGTTTTCAGCTGCCATATGATGTTGCATGGTTGGTTGCCTAAGAGATGAATCTATTAGATCTATTAGACCACCCCAGACTCAACGCTATTAGGAAGATTTAGAGCTTCAAATTATTATAGCAAATTGGGTATATCATGATCATCATCATCTCCTTTTATACTCACTCAATACAATTCAGAGGTGAGGGACCCAAGGCCTATCCAGCGACACAGCCCCAGACAGGGCACCGATCTATCACGGGCACGTCATCCTCACACTGGGACACTTTAGAGACCTTATAGTCAAGTATTAACTCGGTAATATTTATGCATTTGTAAGATCTGTCTCATTATTCAGTTTCCCCTATTTTGCTTTCTTTTGCAGGTGGAGGATGCTCTGTCCTACTTGGACCAAGTCAAACTGCAGTTTGGAAGTCAGCCACAAGTTTACAATGACTTTCTGGATATCATGAAAGAGTTCAAATCTCAGAGGTACACTTCTGTTGTTGTTATTAGAGAGTAAAAACAATGGCACTCTCATTGTTCAATCATTCTGCTGTACTTGTGCATTAATAGTTAGTCCCTTGGTTCTTCTGTGCAGTATCGACACCCCGGGCGTGATCAGTCGGGTATCTCAGCTCTTCAAGGGTCACCCTGACCTGATCATGGGCTTCAACACCTTTCTGCCTCCTGGCTATAAAATTGAGGTGCAGACCAATGACCTGGTGAATGTTACCACACCGGGACAGATCCACCATATCACGCCGCATGGTATCTCGGTGCAGAACATCCCCCCAACAGCACCAGCGCAGCACCAGAGCCACCTGGCCACTCCAAACTCTACTACAGGGACCCCTCCTTCAACTCAGCCATCACAGAAGAACAAGGTGAGCCTTTTGACTGGCTTCATGAGTCCATGTTGACTTTTGGGGTAGGGGTAATGCATTAAAAGTCATGTCAATGATCAGTCTGTTGTGTTTAGTGTATCAGAGTCTGCTTGCAGCTTTAAGTGTTCAGTTAAACAATATTACAGTGCCAGGGTAGTGTAAGAATCTAGTTATTTGTTTAGGGAATCGACAGAGCTGCTTTTAAATTGACTTATGTTTTGGTTTTGTAGCTCTAATTAGATCTCCGCTTCTTTCTCACACTGTCTAAGCAGCCATGTTCAGAACAATTGGTTTTGAATGCCTGCTTCTTTAAATCATGCCAAGCCACTACTCACTCCACCCCTTCAGCTGTCAATGGCAAGGCATGTACTTCTTCTAAATCTGTAAAATCACCAGCAAGAAACGCTCTGGAGACGTCATTTTGTCTTACAGCCATTCAGCTAAAACACACACTGTGTATGCTCCAGCAGCCAAGTGTATTTTCCCTTTGCCTAGGGGGACTAATACTTTCAGTGAGCAGTCGCATAAAGAACCTATACAGTGCATTGGAATGTGGAAAAGTCTGCTAGTGATACGTAATGCACTTTATTAGGTACGCCATGCTAGTACTGAGTTGGACCCTCTTTGCATTCACTGCTTTAAGTCTTTGTGACACAGATTTAAAAATGTGCTGGAAACATTCCCCAGGGATTTTGATAAATACTTCCATGATGGCATGACACAGTTGTTGCGAATTTTAGCTGCACAGCCGCGATGTGAATCTCCTGTTCCGCCACATCTCAAAGATGCTCAGTCGGATTTACAGCTGGTGACTGTGGAGGCCATTGGAGCACAGTGAACTCCTTGTAGTCTTGTGTCACTGTGTAGCACCTATAGGTCCTGGAGGAACGTCGTGTATTTGGTTGAAATGGCAATAAAACCCAGCTTTGACTTTGTCACGTTCAAGAAACCAGTCTGAGATGATTTGAGCGTTGTGACGTGGTGTGTTATCCTGCTATACACTGTGGTCGTAAAGGGATGGACATGGTTAACAATAAAACGTAGGTAGGCTGGGGGTGGCATGGTGGCTCGATGGATAGCTCCCCTGCCTCACAGCAAGAAGGTCCTGGGTGCAATCCCAGGGTGGAGTGGCCTGGGTTTTCCAATCTCCCAGTCTGGTTCCATTCCCTGTTCTCTGGCATCAACAAGACTTTTTCGCCCAGGGAACTACTACTACTACTGTCTTTTTTTGGACCATTCTCTGTAAACCCTAGCTTAATGCCATTCAACATACAGTGGTGCTTGAAAATTTGTGAACCCTTTAGAATCTTCTACATTTCTGCATAAATATGACCTAAAACATCATCAGATTTTCACACAAGTCCTAAAAGTAGATAAAGAGAACCCAGTTAAACAAATGAGACAAAAATGTTATACTTGGTCATTTATTTATTGAGGAAAATGATCCAATTATTACATATTAGGTGAGTGGCCAAAGTAATGTGAACCTCTCGGATTATAGCAGTTTTTAATTTGAAGGTGAAAATTAGAGTCAGGTGTTTTTTCAATCAGTGGGATGACAATCATGGTGTGAGTGGGCACCCTGTTTTATTAAAGACAGGGATCTATCAAAGTCTGCTTCTTCACAACACGTGTTTGAGGAAGTGTATCATGGCACGGACAAAGGAGATTTCTGGAGGACCCTCAAAAAAGAGTTGTTGATTGCTGTCGCCAATGGTGTGCATGGCAGGGCTGCAAGGAGAAGCCACTGCCTCTCCAAAAAGAACCACTGCTGCTTGTCTGTAGTTTGCTAACGATCACGTGGAGAAGCCAGAAGGCTATTGGAAGAATGTTTTGTGAACGGATGAGACCAAAAAAGAACTTTTTTGGCTTAAAAGAAAAGCATTATGTTTGGAGAAAAGAAAATGCTGCATCTCCCAGCATAAGAACCTTATCCCATTCTGTGAAACATGGTGGTGTGGTGGTGGTATCATGGTTTTGGGGGTGGCATATTTTGCTGTGCATTTGGGCAGGACGGCTTGCCATCATTGATTGGAACAATAAATTCCTGAATTATATCAGAGAATTCTAAAGGAAAATTGTCAGGAACATCTGTTCCATGAACTGAACCTCAAGAGAAGGTGGGTCATTGCAGCAAGACAACGACCCTAAGCACACAAGCCGTTTCTACCAAAGAATGGTTTACAAGAAGAATAAAGTTTAATGTTTTTTGAATGGCCAAGTCAAAGTCCTGGACCTTAATCTAATGGAAATGTTGTGGAGGACCTGAAGCGAGCAGCTAGAGCAGCTAATGTGAGGAACCCACCAACATCCCAGAGCTGAAGCTGTTCTGTACGGAGGAATGGGCTAAAATTCCTCCAAGCCGGTGTGCAGGACTGATCAACAGTTACAGGAAACATTTAGCTGCAGTTATTGCTGCACAGGGGGGTCACACCAGATACTGAAAGCAAAGGTTCACATACTTTTGCCACTCACTAATATGTAATATTGGATCATTTCTCTCAATAAATAAATGACCAAGTACAATATTTTTGTCTCATTTGTTTAAGTGGGTTCTCTTTATCTACTTTTAGGACTTGTGTGAAAATCTAATGATGTTTTAGGTTATATTTATGCAGAAATGTAGAAAATTCTAAAGCGTTCACAAACTTTCCGATTCCATTAATTAGAAGTCACTCTGGGTGATTGTGTCTGCTAAATGCTGTTAATGTAAATGTAATATATTTACAGGTTGTGCTGACTGTAGCTCCGATGTTGCCTTTTAGAATAAGCTTTATCCATCCATATTTCACTACTTGTGGGATGGTGGGCACTGAACATACTCACCCATATGTGCACAGGCTCTGAAAAAGTGAGCGTTACACAGTATGTCCCCTTTAATGAGAAAGTGCCAGATCTAGTGAACTGCACAAGTCACCCCTGTGCTATAGCCAGATACTGAGCTACGATCCGCTATCGTTTGCTCTTTGGAGGAGAGCCTTTACTTCCTCCAGTGCAGTGTGTGACTGTGCAGTGGAATGACTACTGACTGTGCTGATTATTCATGCATCTTACTGAGCAATACCAGGTATCTCTGTCTCAGCCCAAAGTGTTCTTTGTCACAGCTGGAACTCCGTTAAATCCTGCGCATCCCTGATTCGAGTCCGACCTAGGGCTCCGCTTGTGTGGAATTTGCATGTCCCAACAGTGTCCATTAGGGCTGCAACTAACGATTATTTTAATAATCGATTAATCGGTCAATTATTTTTTTGATTAATCGATGAATCGGGTTTAAAAAATATTTTTATTCAGAAATTCTTTATTCAGAAATATAACATTAAATAACAGAGCAAATAAGTGCTTACAACAAATGAATAATAATAAATTAAATTTATTAATAAATTTAAATAACACATTAAATAATAAAGAAAAATAAGTGCAAACACTATATACAAACTCATTCACGCTCTTTCTTTAGAAACTTTGCATTGCAAGCCAAAAATGTTAGCATGTCAGCATGCTCCTGGCTAAAGCTGGCTCTCTTTTTAGAGACTATATTTCCTGCCGCAGAAGATAAACGCTCAGACAGTGTTGAAGGACCAGGAATGCATAAATAGGATTTGGCTAGCCTGGCCAATATAGGATATCTTGCCTCTGTTAACTACATCACTGTCGTTATCCAGCTAACTAGCATCACCGTGCTGTGCCCATTCGCATAGTGTGAGTGTGCCGTTACGTTCCCTCACTTCAAAACGGAACAAACTCGGGATATTGTGGTGACTTACGCTGTTGTTGAGCTCCCTTCATCCTCATCGGTCACCGCAACAACAACGTAAGTCACCACAATATCCCGAGTTTGTTCCGTTTTGAAGTGAGGGAACGTAACGGCACACTCACACTATGCGAATGGGCACAGCACGGCTGATGCTGGTTAGCTGGATAACGACAGTGATGTGAGGAAGCATGTTTTCGTTTCGAGGGCTGTATCAGCACCGTGCCGCTCCCATGCCGGGTCAAATCACTTTTGCAAAGTTTGCATGTTACACATTTTTTAGTTGTGTGAAGCGTGAATTCTTAACGCTAACTGGTTTTGAAGATGCGACACAACGAATAGATAATAAAATTCGTTGTCGACACTTTTAATGATCGATTATTATCGATTCGTTGTTGCAACCCTAGTGGTAGCCTAGCGGTTAAGGTACTGGACTATGGACCAAAAGGTCAGTTGCTTGGATTGGATTGGATGGTACACTGAACTGTGGACTGTGGTAGCCTAGCGGGTAAGGTACTGGACTATGGATCACAAGGTTCACGGTTCAAATCCCACCTCTGCTAAGCTGTCACTGTTGGGTCCTTGAGCAAGGCCCTTAACCCACAATTGCTTGGATTGTAAGACTGTACCAATTGTAAATTGCATCTGCTAAAATTGCAGTATTTTGATTTTCTTTGCTAATCATTGATTACTAGTCATCTAGGCACTAATCACTATTCACCTGTTCCCCATCTTCTGCATTCTACATATCATTATAGCTCTCTATAAGCATGTAGGGAGCAGAACTGTAAACAATTTGGGACACTTCATTAAGGGCGTTTCATATTTGCCTAAAAAAATCATTCTGGTCATTTCTTTTGTTGTTGTTGTTTTGCTTTGTGAATCCTGTTGAAGCTCATACTTACATTTACAGCATTTAGCAGAAGCCCTTATCCAGACTTACAATTGGTACAGTCTTACAATCAAAGCAATTGTGGGTTAAGGGTCTTGCTCAAGGACCCAACAGTGGTAGCTTTTTGAACCCTGGACCTTCTGGTCCAGAGTCCAGTACCTTAACCGCTAGGCTACCACAGTCAATATGTAATCATATTGTCCACTCATATCACTGTGTAGTGCTTTTTCAAAAGAAAACTCTTTAGTTTGTGTCAAATATAAGCAAGAAAAATGATTAATTGTGATCAAATTGGTGAGTTTAACACTCATAACTTCTGATGTGCATCTCCCTGGACAGTGAACGGTTCCAATATGTATGCGAGTTCACAAATCTTCTAAACCTGCTCCATCTTTAAAATCCAACACAGATTACCCTGTACCATTCAACTCCATGTGGTGGCCATGTTGTCACTGATTAACCTGTTTTAATATATAAAGCCTTAATCTGTTGTCTCTCCATGTCTCATTCTCAGTGGTGGCACCGGTAGCATTTTGCAACATTAAACAGCGACAAGGATACCATTCTGTTTCCTGTTTTGAAATCTTTTTGGAGTTTATCTTTGCTATGTGATCTTACAGACATGATGCCGATTGTTGTTTATGCACGGGTGGCATGATCGCCCAGTGGTTAGTCACCTCACAGCTCCAGAGATTCCTGGTTCGGTTTCTGTCCCAAATGTGTGGAGTTTGTGTGTTCCCCCATGTCTGTGTGGGTTTCCTCAGGCTACCCCGGTTTCCTCTCACGTTCCGAAGGCATTCTTTAGGTCACTTGCTGTCTCTGTGTCTGTGTGTGGGATAATTTGGAGATGTCAGTTGACCTGAGGCATGTCTTGGGGATGTAGGAGGAAACCGGAGTACCCCGGAGGAAGTCCGCACAGACACAGGTAGAACATGCGAACTTTGCCCAGGCAGTGGCAAAAACAAATGTTTTAAAGTGCTATTTTCTATTTTTCTCCTCAGCCATTGCAGTCTCCAGCATTAACACCTAGCAGTCAGCCCAATCCGTCCATCCCTCCGTACGCCTCACCCCGTTCCCCTCCTCTCCATCCCCACACGCCCATCAGCAGCACCCCCAGTGCCCCACCACTGCAGAACAACCAGCCTGTGGAGT
This sequence comes from Ancistrus triradiatus, assembly GCA_025084515.1. Classification (NCBI taxonomy): domain Eukaryota; kingdom Metazoa; phylum Chordata; class Actinopteri; order Siluriformes; family Loricariidae; genus Ancistrus; species Ancistrus triradiatus. The sequence goes on along the minus strand of JAJAGP010000746.1, from coordinate 283,917 downwards.
TTAACCACGCCATTAACTACGTCAACAAAATCAAGAATCGCTTCCAAGGCCAGCCAGATATCTACAAGGCCTTCCTGGAGATCCTGCACACATACCAGGTGAGGCTTTATAAGGAGCCATGCCTCATAAAGGCGTTGTAGACTGCATCGTTCTCCATCTTAACTCTTTAGTGGTGTTGTATGCCTAGGTATTCAGCTTTTTTTGTACTGTAACTTGGATTCCATGGGATCCATGAGACCTCCCCACATGTTCTATAGCAGCTTCGGCTTCGTGTATCTATTTCTGTGCCTGATCTTGAAGTCTCAGAAGTTGAATCTGGACTTTTTGGTCCATATTCCAGTCCCTTAACTGCTAGGCCACCACAGTCTCACAGGTTTGAGGGCATCAGTTGCTGCACAGAGAATTTATTTCAGCCCTTTTTCTCATCTGCTGTGATTTGCTATTGGGAAAATTCAGACCTATAAAAAGGTTTTCATCATGTTGTGGCATGTAGCCATTTTACTGAATAAAGAGAGTGTCTTCTGTTCTTGCAGAAGGAGCAGCGTAACGCTAAAGAAGCAGGAGGAAACTACACCCCAGCCCTTACCGAACAGGAAGTTTATGCCCAGGTAGCCCGGCTCTTCAAAAACCAAGAAGACCTTCTATCAGAATTTGGCCAGTTCCTTCCAGATGCCAGCAGCTCTGTGGTAAGGGACTGATCTTCACAAGGATTTGCAGAATAACTTCAAACCTGATCAGTCATTCTTTCAGTGAAATTAGTAGTCCGTTTTTGAACAGTGTTGGAAATTAATTCACACGTTCTTCCTCTTCTCATGTTCACTAGCTGCTGGGCAAGACGACAGCAGAGAAGGTAGAATCTGTGCAGAACGACCATGGAAGCACAGTGAAGAAACCACAGCTGAACAACAAGCAGAGGCCCAACCAGAATGGCTGTCAGATTCGCAGACACTCTGGTTCCTCTGCAACCACTCCACCTGTGAAGGTAACGGTCCAAAACCACCAGCAGTGAGCCTAAAATGTGTAATAATGTCCACCCAGCACTGATTTGATGCCTTGTTTCACACCCGGCCTGTGTGAACTGACACCTGCTGCTTTCTATTTTTGGAGCAAGCCTTTCTGTTAAATGGAAAATGAAAAAGTTAACGCATGCAATTTGAATATGAAGCCGGTTCAGCTGGAGATTTAACACGGAGTTTTGACAGTTCATTTCCCCACATGCTGTGTGTAGCAAATATGTAAATTATTTGCAGAACGGAAATTACAGCAATGAACACAAAAAGAAATAAACTACATCGATAACAAACATTAGATTAGATCAGTTGTTCAGACACTGTGGCCTGTGTTGCGTATAAAATATGGATATAAAAAAAACAACAAATTATCTTTGGATAGGGACAGAGTGGTTGGCTTGGGTTCATTATTTGTGCAAAACATGGGGCAAACAGTAGGATTCTGAGGTAGTAGCAGATCATTTCAGTATGTTAAATCACTTACAGCACCTGATTAAAAGGGATAATGCAGACAGTGGAACAATACATTAGAACATGTACCACACTCGGAGAGATTCACATTGCTAAGGTACACACCTGCTTGTGGGGACTGTGGTAGCCTAGCGGTTAAGGTACTGGGCTCTGGACTAGAAGGTCCAGGGTTCAAATCCCACCTCTGCCAAGCTGCCACTGTTGGGTCCTTGAGCAAGACCCTTAACCCACAATTGCTTGGATTGTAAGATTGTACCAATTGTAAGTCGCTCTGGATAAGGGTGTCTGCTAAATGCTGTAAATGTAAACTCCATTTTATCAGTTCCACTTTCCAACTACAAGTCCATCTATTAATCTTCCTACTTCATTCCCCTTTACTCTGTTCTCTAATGGTCAGGATCTCCAAAGGACCAGCACAGATCAGGTACTATTTGGGTGGTGGATCATTCTCAGCACTGCAGTGACACTGGTGTGGTGGTGGTGTGTTAGTGGGTATTTTGGTGGCATGATTGGATTAGACACAGTAGTGCTGCTGGAGTTTTTAAACACGTTGTTCACTCACTGTGCACTCTTAGACACATCTTCCATGTTGCCCCACCTTGTAGATGTAAGGTCAGAGACAGTAGCTCGTATGTTGCTGCACAGTGTGTGTTCACAGGATGCTGCCTACAGAACTTATCAGGTCTACTGTGTCCGGGAACCGCCAATAGGCCATAGTGTGCAAGAGAAGCAAAATGACACAGAGTCTCATGTCGGTGTCTTAAAAATTACATGACCATTTGTTCTCGGTGTTTGCGATATAGACATTTAATATAACCCATGGAGAAGAAATTGTGACGCAGTATATTTGATATAGCACCCGCTCCTGATGTACAGTGGTGCTTAAGTTTGTGAACCAGACAAATATTATACTTGGTCATTTATTTATTGAGGAAAATGATCCAATATTACATATTAGTGAGTGGCAAAAGTATGTGAACCTCCAGGATTAGCAGTTAATTTGAAGGTGAAATTAGTCAGGTGTTTTCAATCAATGGGATGACAATCAGGTGTGAGTGGGCACCCTGTTTTATTTAAAGAACAGGGATCTATCAAAGTCTGCTCTTCACAACACATGTTTGTGGAAGTGTATCATGGCACGAACAAAGGAGATTTCTGAGGACCTCAGAAAAAGAGTTGTTGATGCTCATCAGGCTGGAAAAGGTTACAAAACCATCTTTAAAGAGGTTTGAACTCCACCAATCCCAGCAGACAGATTGTGTACAATGGAGGAAATTAAAGACCATTGTTACCTCCACAGGAGTGGCCCCCCCCGACCACAAAGATCACTCCAAAAGCAAGGCGTTTGTAATAGGTGATGAGGTCACAAGGACCCCAGGGTGGTAACTTTCTAAGCGCTGAAGGCATCTCCACAAGTGGCTAATGTTAATGTTCATTGAGCCACCACAGAAGAACACTGAACAAACAATGGTGTGATGGCAGTGTTGCAAGGAGAAAGCCAGCTCTCCAAAAAAGAACATTGCTGTTTCCTCGTCTGCCGTTTGATAAAGATTCATTAGGACAAGCCAGAAGGCTACTGGAAGAACATGTGTGGACGGATGGCCAAAATAGAACTTTTTGGTTTAAAAGAAAAGCATTGTGTTGGAGAAGAAAAAGGAAAACACTGCATCCAGCATAAGAACCTTATACCATTCTGTGAAACATGGTTGGTGGTAGAGTATCATGGTTTCGGGCCTGTTTTGCTGCATCTGGGCCAAGACGGCTTGTCATCATTGATTGGAACAAGGAATTCTGAATAATATCAAGAATTCTAAAGGAAAAATGTCAGGACCATTCTGTCCATGAACTGAACTCAAGAGAAGGTGGGTCATGCAGCCACGACAACGGACCCTAAGCACACAAGCCGTTTACCAAAAGAATGGTTTTAAAGAGAATAAAGTTCATGTTTTGGAATGCCAAGTCAAAGTCCTGACCTTAATCCAATAGACATGTTGTGGAGGGACCTTGAAGCGAGCAGCTAATGTGAGGAAACACACCCCAACATCCCAGAGCTGAAGCTGTTCTGACGGAGGAAGGGGCTTAAAATCCTTCCAAGCGGTGTGCAGACTGATCAACAGCTACAGGGAAACGTTTAGTGCAGTTATTGCTGCAAAGGGGGGTCACACCAGATACTGAAAGCAAAGGTCACATACTTTTGCCACTCACTAATATGTAATATTGGATCATTTTCCTCAGTAAATAAATGAGCAAGTATAATGTTTTTGTCTCATTTGTTTAACTGGGTTCTCTTTATCTACTTTTAGGACTTGTGTGAAAATCTGACGATGTTTTCTACTTCCCTAAATTTCTAAAGGATTCACAAACTTTCAAGCACCACTGTATATATAAAATGGATTCGGCCAGTTGATTGTCTTCAACGGGTGTTGGCCACTCGAGGGTTTGTTTAAGAGACATGTTTAAAGGTTTGTTTGCTGATGAGAAGGAAGCGTTATAGGTTTTGGAATGTGATTTGAGTGCCGTTTAGCCTAGCTAAGTAGTGTCCCTAACTACCGCATTACTGAGGAGTCCCCACTAATAAGGGGACAGTGATCCATTTTGAACACAACCAGGTGTTCGGCATGAAAGGTATTTGGAGCATGCTATTTGGGTTACTCCAATAACATGAATATTCATAAGCTGTGTTGCACATAGTCTGTTAAAGTAGAACTCCTGAGTAATCGTATCGTGGTGTAGCTAGAAATCTAGCTGACAGATGTCTCATATTGGAGACCGTGCGCTGCCTACGGGGTAGAAGCCATTATATTCTAGTGCATGGATGTAGACATTATCAAGCAGTTTGAGATCTGGCATACCTAGGGAGCTGTTACCATAAAACTGCATGGGCGGTACTGGGGAAAATACAGTTTAAAACACATTTGTCAGTTTTGCCATTATAGGTCTCTCCAAATATAAGGAAGTAGATGACAGTCTGGTTTTATATGACTGAAAATAACTTCCCAGGGGTGTCACAAGAGTCTTCTCAAAATCTTCACATTTTTTTATATTGTCTCGGACTTCACTGATGCTTCTGTAATGTACATACCAAATCCACATATATACACTATATAGCCAAAAGTTTGCAGACGACCAAAACATGCATATTAGTTTGGGGCTTGCCACACCAACCTCTTTGCTACTAAATCATGCTTCACCTTCTGAGAAGGCTTTTTACTCATTTTGTGGACAAGACTGTGCCTCCATGTCTGGATGCTTCATATGTGAGCCTGTTAGCAGAGAGTTTGTCTTAATAAGAAAGCCGTATATTTAGAAATGGTGTTCATGTAGTCTAACGCATCTTGGTACACTTGAGTGTAAAGTGTCAAAGTAAATATTATCCAAGTTATCATATACAAAATATTTAATAAGCAGTAATTGCAGTAGTTGGCGGCACTGTCGCCTCACAGCGAGAAGGTACCGGGTTTGATCTCAGGTGGTTTGGGTCCTTTCTGTGTGGAGTGTACATGTCCTTCCCATGTCTGCATGGGGTATCTCTGGGTCCTCCGGTTTCCTCACACAGTCCAAAGACAGGCTTTAGGTTAATTGATTATGCTAAAGTGCCCCTAGTGTGTGAGTGTGTGTACGACTGTCAGATTTATTTATATACCGCTTTTTACAATGGAGCATTGTCTCAAAGCAACTTTACAGGTTTAGATTATTTCCTAATAACTACGTCCAATCCCAAATTGAGCAAGCCTAGGGCAACAGTGGCAAGGAAAAACTCCGAGTGTTTAGGAAACCTTTGGAGACCAAGACTCAAAAAGGGACCCAACCTCTTGGGCGGCCGTAGATGATACATCTCAGAGCGAAACTAAAGTCAGGAGTCAAAGTTCGAATTAAAAGTGAAGGTATTTGCAATCGGAATTAAGTGGCCAGGGTAGATGGGGCTGGAGCTGATGACGGAAGCCAGCTGCTGGAGCTACAGCGGTATGAGTATGAACATCATTGTGTGGGTGGAACTGCCGGAACAAGCTCGGAGAGGGAAACAGAAAAATTTATTAGTTATTGATTAAGAGCACAGTGTCTATTAAACAATCAACTGATGCATGTGTAGCATGAGAACCCCGCAGCATTAGCTATAGCACGCATAGCTAGAAAGAGGAGAACTGGTAGGAAAAACACGAAAGAGGATCACATGAGACAATTGGCAACCCCACGGGAGGCAGAAGACAGCAACCCACGTTCTATGATCACCATTAGACTCTTTGACTATGAACCCCTAGCTCTGCCCTTATTCTAAGGCAGGATGCATGAGTCAAGATCACGAGGACAGAAGCCCAGTTCAGCCAGACCGCCCACTCGACCCTCCCGGTAGAGGACAAGGCAGGCAGGCCCCAGGACATGACTCCAGACTCCGGCCCCCAGTTGACCCAAAGCATGCATCCTGGTCTAAATCTAGTAAAAAGCCTGTGTAAATAAGTATTGTCTTTTATCCTAGACTTAAAACTTTGGAGGGTGTCATGAATCTCAACAAAAGTGGGAAGGTTATTCCATAGTTGGTAAAACTCTAGAGATCACTCAGATAATGGTGGGGCCAGGCCATGTTAGAGCTTTATAAGGATAAGAAGTATTTTGTCATCATGCGGACTTTGAATGGTAAACCGTGCAGTGATGGATAGAACAGGAGTGATATGATCAATTTTAGTTCAAGTTAGCACTCGGGCAGCTGCATTCTGAACTAGCTGCAGTCTATTTATAGAATTTACTAGAAGCATTCAGTAGTAAGGGTTACAGGTAATCCAACCTTGAGGTTATAAACGCAATGAACAAGTTTTCTGCATCATTAAAGAGAGGATATTTCTAAGGTTAGCGATATTACGTAACTTGAAAAGAAAAGCATCGAGTGATGCGGCTAATGTGCCATCAAAGAGAGATCTTTTTGAATCAAAATGTGGACACTTTAAGTTTTTTAATAGACCGGGGGGACTGTGAGGCAACGAAATACGCCCGCCAAAATACATGGACAGCGCTCAGTACTCAGATTTAAAGAAGGATGACAGAATGGTAGCACAAAAATCCGTCAGTCAACAGCCTTGCTAACAGTCCCAAACCTGTAATATCAGAACCTAAGTTTATCTGCGTAAGTCAACTAGAGAGAATTAAATAACATCCCAATCTTGTAATTCTTTCACAAATCGCTAACGCAATTTTGTTGATGTAAGGCTGTAACGTGCGTCAGTAGAGTATTGAGCTGATAACTGTACAGCTGTGTATCTTCTGCATAGCCAGTGGAAAGCGTGTAAAATGAACAATATGTTTAAACGAATAAACTGAGCTAAGTTAGGCGAAGCATGGTACAGAGAGACATTAAAACAGCGGGCCAACGCAACTCTGACCCCTGAGGAAACACCCATTACGTTTCAGCACTTGTTTGAGAGCTTAGACCTTAGATTATTTAGTATGAACCTAAACTCCACCCGGTTAAGCGACCCCGCAAGTAAGTAGGATTTAAGACCAAGAAGTGGCTGATACCTTCAATAACACCGAATCAAGTATAGTATCTACGTTCTGATACTAGTAAATATCATGACGATGATCATAGTCAAATGCATGAACTTAAATCTAACCGACAAGAAAGGAAACACTAAATCCTTATCTGAGAGAAATTACACCACAGTGCATTTCAGAAACCCTAAGTAACTGCTGTTTCAGTAACACTTGAATGGGGGCCTGAAGCCAGACCTGGAATAATGTTTCACTAAATTTCATTACTTTTGCGACCCCGGGGTGACTGCAGAGCTAGCCATGATATAGATAGGCTCTGTATCGCAAGATCTTTGTGGACCCAAAAGCGCACTCAACCAGGTAGATTTCGACAATGCGATCTAATAATTGTAGAACACACACAGGGTCAGATTGGCTTTTTTAAATCAGTGGTTTGCTAACAGGACACAGACCTAAAGGAATTATTGGGCACAATAACATAAGCCAATGCATTGTTCAAAAGTTATTTATTAATATCGTATAATATATTCCCGTTTCAAAGTTGAGCCCCACCAGCTTTGATAGTTGTTAGAGGCTTCTGTAGGACCATGTACGAGTCATGACAAAAATGGGAAGAGTGTGTGCCATATTGATTAGATCTTTACATGCTGTCCAGGGGTAACTGTTAGGACAATTATCCATTTGCCCTATACCGCCACCGAAAAAGGCCCCAAAGTTACGATGTTATCTGCAAACCGGCAGCTCCCCTCTGTGTGGTTGTGAAAGCCAGTAGTAACATGGAGGGGAGCAACAGTAGTTATCTCTCTTTGAGAAGGTAAGATGGATATTATTCTGATGAACATCATCATGATCGTCTTCAGCATCCTGTAAGCAGACTTGACCGTTTTTACTTCATTTTATTTTGAAACAGCGTCTTTGTGGTTTGGCGATTTACTGCTTCTTGACCCCAATTCATCATAAGGTGCGGGAAACGAAAGCGTTACGAGTGCTGAGGCCGATGACGACGGAGAAGGAGTTTCCTCCGGTGCCTGGTCATCTTTAATCAGGAAGTGATTTCGCGTGATGAACTTGTACAACTGGTTGCTAACATTCCTGGGTGAGAGAACCAAGAACTCCCCAAGAAGGAGTTGTTGGAACCAAGCACCTTACAGTATGAATGTGCCGGTGATGGTTAGATTAAGTATATGAATTACAGTGAAAAAGAGCCTTTTATTAGAGAAAAACTGTTACAATTGAAAAGAGGCTCAGTACCCTGTTAGGCCGCCTCCAGGCCGGAATTACAAAGATAAAGATATGGTTGGGCATGTGTCCAAACGCTTAATTGCCCAATACAGGGGGTGGCGGACGAGTAACCGGAATCACTAATCTGTACACTGCATGACCTGTACATCTGTTGAATGATAAAATGGTGCACTGGACATCTGCTTGTATGAGGTGGACCTGGTACTTTTTAAAACCAAAACATGTATATGCTCGTAGGAAGTTCCCAGACAGTGTTCCATTGCGTTAAGAATTTTCTGGGCTACAAGGAGATGTCAACTTGGGAGAGTTACCCCAAAAAAGGGGCAACAGAAGGCATCGCCATGGACATAGACTACTCCGCATGCAAGAGGCTGGGCTTCAGTTACAGAGCACGCCCAAGAGCTACCAGCAACCCAAGTTGCACAGGGAGAACTCCACTATGTAAAGAGGTGATGGTCCATTTGAACTTTAATTTTAATGTCAAATAACAGCTCTACAAATGCAGACATCGTATACGAGTGCATTGTTACTTGAACGTACTCTGAGGTTATATTTGTGCAAAAAATATAAACCTGAAACATCACAGGCTTTTCTCAAGTCCTAAAAGAGGCAGAATTCCCCAATTAAACAAACGAGACAACATATTATAAGGGGGCCAAAAACGTATTAGTCAGCCACTGATTGTGCAAGTTCTCCTACTTAGAAAGATGAGAGAGGTCTGGTAATTGTTCATCATAGCTACACTTCAACTATGGAGAACAAATGAGGAAAAAAAAATCCAGGGAAGGAAAAAACACTTGTCGGATTTTAAAGAATTTAATGTAAATCATGATGGAAAATAAGTATTTTGGTCAAATAACAAAAGTTCATTCTTCCCTTAAATACGGATCAGTCGTTCCTGTACTCTTTGCAGAAAACAGCCCCCAAAGCATCGATGTTTCCACCCCTCATGCTTTCACAGTAGGATGCTGTTTTGGGATGCAACTCAGCCCTTTTTCCTCCAGTTGAGAGTTTTACCAAAAAGAGTTTATTTTGGTTCATCTGACCACATGATATTCTCCCATCCTCTTTCGGATCTCCATCTGCTCCCTGGAAACTTCAGAAGGGCCTGGGAAATGTTTTACGGCTTAAAGCAGGGGGCCCACGCTGGCACTGCAGGATCCGGAGTCCCTCTCAGCGTAGTGTTACGGATGGTAGCCTTTTTTTACTTTGGTCCCCGCTCTCTGGCGGTCCATTCATCAGGTTCCCTCCGTGTAGTTCTGGGATTTTTGATCACGTTCTCATGATCATTGACCCCACAGGATTGAGATCTTGCGTGGAGCCCCAGATCGAGGGAGCTTATCAATGGTCTTGTCTGTCTTACCAATGCTCCCACAGTGATTTATTCAACACGACCTGCTTGCTATGTAGATTACACTCTTCCCAGCCTGGTTGCAGGTCTACCAATTTTCTTCCTGGTGTCCTTCGACAGCTCTTTGGTCTTGGCCATGGTTGAGTTTGGACTCTGAGTATTTGAGGCTGTGGACAGGTGTCTTTTATACAGATAACGAGGTCAAACAGGTGCCATTAATACAGGTAACGAGTGGAGGACAGAAGAGCTCCTTAAAGAAGTTACAGGTCTGAGAGAGCCAGAAATCTTGCTTGTTGTGGGTGGCCAAATACTTATTTTCCACCATGATTTACAATTAAATTCTTTAAAAAAAAAAATCTCATTTTGTCTCTCATAGTTGAAGTGTACCTGTGATGAAAATTACAGACCTCTCCCATCTTTCTAAGTAGGAGAACTTGCACAATCAGTGGCTGACTAAATACTTTTTTGCCCCACTGTATTTGGTTGGTTATTTATTGAGGAAAACCCAAGTAAACATTTCTGATAACTGTTGATCAATACCCTAATGTAGGATGTGAGAAACTAAACCTACATGATAAATGGTTCCACTCCCTGAATAACCTGATTACTGCTAAAATTCTTGTAAATGTAATTTAATAGCTTATTGGAGATAGAATTTTAGCTTGACGTGCTGTTTACATGGCCACTGGAATAAATAGATTATCTGGGCCCCGTTTCCCAGCAGCATCATAAAGTTAATAGCATCTAGATTGGTACAGAAAGTGATCATTGTGATGCAGGGTTTACCATTTAATGATGATCTGTTGCAGTGCTTCTGGAAAGCTATGCCATGATGAGCAATGTGCATATTTACACTGTTTCAATAATCACAAGTACAAAGGTCATTGGATTAATGCTCGTGGTCATATCTGGCCCAGGTGCTAAATGACACATGGGTGTCGTTCCCTTCCTGGTCAGAGGATTCTACATTCGTCAGCTCAAAGAAGACTCAGTATGAAGAGCACATCTACAGGTGTGAAGACGAGCGCTTTGAGGTTAGTCTGATTATCGTACAAATGCCTTCCCATGACTGTCGAAGTCTTGAGGCTACAGTTTCATAGGATTACAGATTTGTTCGTTATCACTGACACAATAATGCAGTAGACACAATTTTCATTGTCTCGTGTGCCTAAGAGTTTTGTGTAATACTCCATAGTAATGCACGGTCTTAGATTTTGGGGATTAAGAGGCACCAGTTTGATTCTTGGCACAGCATTCTGAATAATATTGAAGAGCTGCTTCGTTTGTTGATTTTATTGACTATCTACTTTCATCACACACCTGTGCTAAAACCGTGGCCTGTGCTTGAATGTTTGCCAGCAGGGTTCTATGGTGGGCTTTTTTTTTATACCGAGGAGCACTATTGCTCCTGATTTGAAATTAACATTAATGTATGAAAAAGGCACATTGAATGCGTAGTCCTGAGTCTTATAGTTTTACTGTAAGAATGATATAAAAACACAAATTAGTTGTATTAAAAAAAAAGTGTGTAACTGTTGTATGCAGTTGTGTATGGAATATGTTAAAGTTTAATTGTGTGCTTGTAGGGAAGACTTTTTACATATGTTGTACTTTGGGTTGGGTGTCGAAACCCAGTTCCAATTCGGAACCCGTTCCATAATTCCAAGAAACAGGTAGCCGTTTAAAAAAATTAATAAATAAAATGTCGATTCCACGTATTGGTTCCTACTAATGTGTTTTATGATTGGTACAAAAATATGTCTGTATTAAGGATCACTTGTCTGCCAGGGCCGGTACATCATGCAGTCATTTAAGTCATCACACAGTTTTGTTTGATAAGATGGACGCTCAGAAGCCCTCAAAAGTTTAACACCACTCTGTGAGAAAATGCTGAAATGCAGTATGTGTGGTAAGCTGATCTGTTGTAGGAGATTGCAGCTCCAACACAGCAAAACACGTAAGGCACCAGCATGATCCTGAGCTTCAGCAGTGTACCTTGTTCTACTGACTGGGGTCTCCTAGCCCGAATGCTGCATTAGCCAGGAGTGTGTGAAACGGTTAACACAAACAAAGCTTAACGTGGTCCTAAAACAATGACCTAGGAACACCAAACGTCTCTCAGTTACTACTGGTGATAAGTACTCTGTACTGCTGAAATGACGAACCTGTGATCCAGATGGATAGTAATCATTGTACATTAAGTGTTTCTATTCACATTTAAACCTAGTATGAGTAAAAAGCTTAACGCAAAAATTATGACTTTCCCTTTGGGGAAACCTGTTCGTCATTTCGGCAGTATAAATTTCTTATGACCAGTAGGAAATGAGAGAAGTTTGGCGTTCCTAGGTCACTGCATTAGGCCACATTAAGCTTTTAACTTATAACAGGCTTAAATGGGAAGAAAAAAGCTTAATGTAAAAATGATTACTTTTGACGTTGAAATATTTTTAAAAATATATTATTTATATCTAAACATTTGGCACATTTTTCCAGTTTGGAATCGAAACTTGGAATGGATAAGAACCTGGAATCAGTAAGCAAAATCAGAGAATCAGATAAAATGCAAATGATATCCAACTATAGATGTACTGTGTCTAAGGTGTTATATATCCACTCATCGATCACTTTATGTGGAACTTTATTACTCATACATGTAATAGTCCTATTAGGGCTGCAACAACGAATCAATAAAATCGATAAAAATCGATTATTAGAAGTGTCGACAACGAATTTCATTATCGATTTGTTGTGTCACATGATTTGTGTGTCCCCCGCCTTATCATATCCGCTTACGTTACTTGCGGTCAGCGCTGGGGGAAAAAAACACGAGCGATTGAACGGAGCGAGGCGGAGCCGACGCGGAATCTTCAAAATAAGTTAGCGTTAAGGCTATGTCCACACGTACACGGGTATTTTCTAAAACGGGGGTTTTCAAATTCGTTTATAAAAAACATCCCATCCACACAAGCACTGTTTAAACAAAAAACTTTGCCCGCATGAAAACGTAAAAACGCAAAAACACACACAGTCGCTGTCAAGAGCAGAGCCAAACCAGCAGTCCTATATGCCGGCGAAGCAGCTCACTCAGCGACAACAGCAACGTCCTATGCATACGAACATTTTCTCGCCATTTTCAACAACCACTTCGTTTTGAAAGCTGTCCCACCAACAAGAGGTCCGACCGGGTCTCGGCCCAAACCGGCGACGCTGGGGGCAGGAACTGCTTCGTGGGTGTGATGGATATAGTAGTGACCTCTGTAGCGCATTCTGACACCTCTGTTCTTCAGTGTAATGAAAAAGTAATAATTGTAAATGTATTTGTAGATTTATAACAAGTTCGGTCAGCAGTGTTACAGCTGGCACTATTTTGGCTACGTTCGCTATTGCACAAAATCGCCTCATGTAAACAAAGGAGATAACGGCGCACAAAGTGACGTTACAAGCAAAAAACTCCGTTTCCCCAGTCCAACGACAACGCTGAAAACAGAGTTTCTGAAAATCTTCACCCTGGAAGGAGTTTTGCAAAAAAAAAGGTCCATTTTCAGTGACCTAAACGCCGTTTTCGTGTGGACAAAAGATCAAAACGCATAGAAAAAGCTACGTTTTTAAAAATACTCGTGTTCGTGTGGACAGGGCCATAGTCTCTAAAAAGAGAGCCAGCTTTAGCCTGGAGCAAGTTGACTTGATTACATTTTTGGATTGCAATGCAAAGTTCCTAAAGAAAGGGAGTGAATGAGTTTGTATGTAGTGTTTTACTTTATTATTATTTATTTATTCATTTATTGTAAGCACTTATTTGCTCTGTTATTTAATGTTATATTTCTGAATAAAGACATGGAAATTGTTTTTTTTTTTTTTAAACCCGAAAATTAATCGAAAAAAATAATCAACCGATTAATCGATTATTAAAATAATCGTTAGTTGCAGCCCTAAGTCCTATCATGCCGTAGCAGTGCAATGCATAAAGTCATACAGATATAGGCCAGCAGCTTCAGGTAATGTTATCATCAATGCCAACATCAACCATGAGAATGGAGAAAAAATGTGATCTCAATGATTTTGACCATGGAATGATTGGTGCCAGATGGGCTGGACCAGCAGCATGAATCCATTAACCTAACCTGCTTTGGGACACCAGTTCAGGCTCGTGGAGGTGGTGTAATGCTGTGGGGAATGTCGTCTTGGCATATTTTGGACTTCTTCATATCAGTCAATCATTCACTTGTTTTGTTCAATAAGATGTTGTAGTTTTGTATGAATTACAGTGTTTAAAATAAATTCCTGCGGAGTTTGGAAGCAGAGTTGGGGGGAGATTTATCTACAAAAGGGATTGCTGCAGAAAAAATTTGTGAACCACTCTATTAATATTCGGAGGCTATGATCGATAGTGATAGACTGAATCTTACCAAATGGCTAGCCTACAACACTAATACCAGGTAGATGAAGTTTAAAGAAATACTAACTCTCAACTGCTTTAGATTCCCTAACTTTTGCTGGTTTATTTTTTATATCTGGGTGTATGCAGAAACATTTGAACTAATGATTGAGTTACAGTCTCCCACTGTTTTCATACTATGAATTCTCCATGGCTTTTCACTGTTAGCTGGATGTGGTTCTGGAGACAAACCTGGCTACAATCCGAGTGCTGGAATCGGTGCAGAAGAAACTCTCACGCCTGTCGGCTGAGGAACAGGCCAAGTTCCGATTGGATAATACGCTAGGAGGCACTTCTGAAGTCATCCATCGCAAGGCTATCCACAGGATATACGGTGACAAGGCTCTAGACATCATTGATGGACTGAAGAAGAACCCGGCTGTCTCTGTCCCTATTGTGCTGAAGAGGTCTGTAATCCAAAAACAACATGGAGACACCTTATGTTGATCAGAGACTCATGCTTTCAACTGGTTTATTAAAAAGGTTACAGTTACAGCGAGAACTGATGGATGTACTTCTCTGTGTGTTCCAGGCTAAAGCTGAAGGAGGAGGAGTGGAGAGAGGCACAGCGAGGTTTCAATAAGATATGGCGCCAGCAGAATGAGAAATACTACCTGAAGTCCCTCGATCACCAAGGTATCAACTTCAAGCAGAACGATACCAAAGTGCTGCGCTCCAAAACCCTCCTCAATGAGATTGAGAGCATCTATGATGAGGTGAGAAACCAACTTGGGTTCGGCCACTCGCGTGTTTGTTCATGAGACCGCTGTCGTTAATGAGGAAGTGTTAGATTTTGTGTCTTTAGCTCTACTTAGGCCTTTATAGCGCAGTACTCAGTGGGAGTAGGGATCTATTTCAGAAACACAGCCATATCTCCGGCGTGGAAGTAGCCTACTTCACAGTGAGTGCTGTTAGCTGTGCATGGTGAAGTTAAGCTGTGGTGGAACATCTCAGAAAACGTTTGGAACAATGTTAAGATGCTTAAAGCAGCATCACCCTGCTGAATACAGTGGTGCTTGAAAGTTTGTGAACCCTTTCGAATTTTCTATATTTCTGCATAAATATGACCTAAAACATCATCAGATTTTCACACAAGTCCTAAAAGTAGATAAAGAGAACCCAGTTAAACAAATGAGACACAAATATTATAGCTTGGTCATTTATGTTATTGAGGAAAATGAATCCAATACTTACATATTAACTGACAGATGTTCTGACATTTTCCTTTAGAATTCTCCTGATATAATTCAGAATTCATTGTTCCATCAATGATGGCAAGCCGTCCTGGCCATCAACAAGCCCAAACCATGATACTACCTTACCACCATGTTTTCACAGATTGGGATAGGTTCTTATGCTGGAATTGCAGTGTTTCCTTTCTCCAACATGACGCTTTTCTTTTTAAACCAAAAAAGTCTATTTTGGTCTCATCCATCCACAAAACATTCTTCCAATAGCTTCTGGCTTGTCCAACGTGATTCTTTAGCAAACTGCAGACGAGCAAGCAATGTTCTTTTTTTTGGAGAGCAGTGGCTTTCTCCTTGTAACCTGCCATGCGCACCATTGTTGTTTCAGGTGTTCTTCTGAAGGTGGACTCATGAACATTAACATTAGCAATGTGAGAGGCCATGTGACCGGAGAACGTCCCTTCAGCCGTGCTTTTCGATCCTCATCTCTCTTCCACCCCGGTTACCTTGGGGTCGTCCTTTGTGATCCTCGCCAACTATTACACTCCTTGCTCTTGGAGTGATCTTTGTTGGTCGACCACTCCTGGGGGAGGGTAACAATGGTCTTAAATTTCCTCCATTTGTACACAATCTGTCTGACTGGATTGGAAGAGCCCAAACTCTTTAGAGATGGTTTTGTAACCTTTTCCAGCCTGATGAGCATCAACAACTCTTTTTCTGAGGTCCTCAGAAATCTCCTTTGTTCGTACCATGATACACTTCCACTAACATGTGTTGTGAAGAGCAGACTTTGATAAATCCCTGTTCTTTAAATAAAACAGGGTGCCCACTCACACCTGATTGTCATCCCATTGACTGAAAACACCTGACTCTAATTTCACCTTCAAATTAGCTGCTAATCCTAGAGGTTCACATACTTTTGCCTCTCACTAATATGTAATATTAGATTGTTTTCCCTCAATAAATAAATGGCCAAGTATAATATTTTTGTCTCATTTGTTTAACTGGGTTCTCTTTATCTACTTTTAGGACTTGTGTGAAAATCTGATGATGTTTTAGCTCATATTTATGCAGAAATATAGAAAATTCTAAAGGGTTCACAAACTTTCAAGCATCACTGTATGTGGAATTTGACAACACTAAAGCTAGCACTAGCACAGAGCCAGACACAAGCCAGCATCCCCTGCTGTCTTTCTTTAGCAATGAAGAAGTTTCCATTAAAAAAAAAGGTTGAACATCTGTATGCTGTCATTTATAATTCTTGGACAGACACAAAATCGACCGGTCATTTGTTAAAGAATTATAGTTTAAACTGCACAATTCAGGGCTCAAAAGTATCATAATGCTTTAAGGGGATTACTAAACGGACCTTAGGTTTGTTGAAATTGAATTATTTAAGTGTATAGTTGTAAAATATGCACCCTGAACCTTTCCTTAATTGTTTTTACAATGTTCATTTATGTCATTTTTGATGGTGCTTAATGCTATAGCAGCAATTTCATTAAATACGAAATGCCATTTTGCTGTTCTTTGTGTAAATGTGGTAAAGTAAATCACTGTTAAAGAAAAAATAAGAAAACAATTTAAAGAGTTTAATTGTAAATTATGGTGGAAAATAAGTATTTGGTCACCCACAAACAAGCAAGATCTCTGGCTCTCACAGACCTGTAACTTCTTCTTTAAGAAGCTCTTCTGATTTTTTTTTCCCCTCATTTTGTCTCTCATAGTTGAAGTGTATCTATGATGAAAATTACAGACCTCTCTCATCTTTCTAAGTAGGAGAACTTGCACAATCAGTGGCTGACTAAATACTTGTTGGCCCCACTGTATAAAATTGAAGAAATGTAATGACCTTATGGACCCTCAAACGGTATAATCAGGCAAAATGACTGACCTAACTTATTTCTCCACCTGAAGCGTCAGGAACAGGCTTCAGAGGAGAACGGGACACCTCCCAGTGGCCCCCACCTCACCTTTACCTATGAGGACCGGCAGATCCTAGAGGACGCCGCGGCCCTCATCATTCACCACGTCAAGAGGCAGACCAGCATTCAGAAAGACGACAAGTACAAGATCAAACAGATCATTCACCACTTCATCCCCGACATGCTCTTCTCTCAGCGTGGCACGCTCTCTGATGCTGAGGAAGAGGAGGAGGATGAAGAGGACGCTGAGATGGATGAAGGCGGCTCCAAGAAGCACAATGGCGTAACGGGAAGCCCCAGCAAGTCCAAACTGCTGTTCAACACCACTGCAGCTCAGAAGCTGCGCTCGTGCGACGATGCGTACAATCTGTTCTTCGTCAACAACAACTGGTACATCTTCCTGCGCCTGCACCAGACGCTGTGCACTCGGCTCCTGCGCCTGTACACGCAGGCGGAGCAGCAGATCGAGGAGGAGTTGAGAGAACGGGACTGGGAGAGGGACGTGCTTGGCCTTAAGCAGGATAAGAACGACAACCCGGCCGTCCAGCTACGTCTCAAGGAGCCCCGTGAGTAGAGTTGTCAATGCTCGGTGTTCATTATAGCTGTGAAGATGTTGTTTGAGAACCTGATTATACTTAACTAATGAGGAAAAAGACATTTTTAATGATTGGACACGCCCAAATGGCACATTCAGATGCAGCATGCACTGTTGACCATTAGTGTACCTGTAATTTTCCTGGTAGGTCTTCTGTGAGCACAGCCCAGGTATGACAAGTATACCAATTACAACAAGTATATATCATTACGACTCATCTGTGAGGGGGGAAAAAAGCTGTTATGCTACCTAATTATTAACACAGCTGATTTATAAGTGTTACAGTACAGTGGCCAGCACGACCATTGCTTTAATGTAACAAAACATACAGATGGATTCATTTTTCCATACCTGTATATTTGGCCAAAGCTTTGTAGACACCCATTCTTATTTGTGGTCTCTTATTTCAGTCCCCCTCACTGCTAGAAGGTTCATAATATGAAGCATACAGGTATGGAATCTCCATAAACAAATGCTTGCTGTAGAATGGGTTGTACTGAACACCTCAGTGACTCTCAGTGTAGTACTATTATAGATTTCCATCTCTCAGTCAGTTCGTTAATGTGCCTCCTAAAACAGAGTCAGCAAAGAAAGGTGTCACTCAGAACCCTGACTGTAACTGAAATACATCTCTAATGGCAGCATTGAGTATACAATAAATTGTAATATAATAAATTATAAGAGAAAACTCATCTGTATTTGTGGCAAGATGCTGTTCGTAGTGAAAGTGTATGGAATTGCAGAGCTGATCCCTTAGAGGGCACTGTTACCTGTGTACTGTAGTTATCTGGGAGGGTTTCTGTAGACAGAAGAAGTGGAAAACATAACACTGCTTGTGTAACTATTGAGTTAAATTAAAAGAACTTTGCATATTTGAGATGTTTGACTGAAGTAGCAATAGTAGGTCTATGTGCCTGTCCTGTTGTAAGTAGTACTCCCATTGCCTGCATATTTTTGTTACAGCAGGATTAAAAGACTGTGACTATGGTAATGTTCGGTCAACGTCCATTTTAATCAACAACCTGTTTCACAGAACGTATTGTGGTCGTTAAACAGCATAGTTAATTCTTAAGCATTATAATTGTGGTATTCCAGGTCTTGTACAGAGACTGTATAAAAATACAGCCTACCACACACTCTGGAGATAGTCCGTCAAATTTAACTGTGAAATTAAGTGTTGGCTAGAACTCAGTGAATAACTTAAATCTTAGAATTTTTCAGGATTAATCCTACTATTTGATTCTGTTTAAGGTGTGACAGTGGTGTGAAAAAGTGTTTTTGCATGTTTGTCACACTTCAGTGTTTCGGAACATCAAACCATTTTAACATTTTAAATGAACGTGTTTGTTATTAAGGGAGAAAAGCCAAAGCTACATGGCCAGGTGTGAAAAAGTGATTGCCCCCTAACCCTAATAACTGGTTGGGCCGCCCTTAGCAGCAACAACTGCAACCAAGCGTTTGTGATAACTTGCAGTGAGTCTTTTACAGCATTGTGGAGGAATTTTGGCCACTCATCTTTCCATAATTGTTATAATTCAGCCACACTGGAGGGTTTTCGAACATGAACGGCCTTTATAAGGTCATGCCACAGCATCTCAATACGATTCAGGTCAGGACTTTGACTAGGCCACTCCAAAGTCTTCATTTTGTTTTTCTTCAGCCATTCAGAGGTGGACTTGCTGGTGTGTTTTGGATCATTGTCCTGCTGCAGAACCCAAGTTCGTTTCAGCTTGAGGTCACGAACAGATGGCCGGACATTCTCCTTCAGGATTTTTTGGTAGACAGCAGAATTCATAGTTCCATTTATCACAGCAAGTCTTCTAGGTCCTGAAGCAGCAAAACAGCCCCCAGACCATCACACTACCACCACCATATGTTACTGCTGCTATAATGTTCTTTTTCTGTAATGCTGCTTACTGTTACTTTTACACCAGATGTAATGGGGACACACCTTCCCAAAGAGTTCAACTTTGTCTCCTCAGTCCACAGAATGTTTTTCCCAAAAAGACTTGGGGATCATCAAGATGTGTTTCTGGAAGAATTGAGACGAGCTTTAATGTTCTTTTTGCTCAGCAGTGGTTTTCGTCTTGGAACTCTGCCATGCAGACCATTTTTGCCCAGTCTCTTTCTGATGGTGGAGGCATGAACACACTGACCTTAACTGAGGCAAGTGAGGCCTGCAGTTCTTTGGATGTTGTTTGTGGGGTCTTTTGTGACCTCTTGGATGAGTCGTCGCTGTGCTCTTGAGGTAATTTTGGTCGGCCGGCCCACTCCTGGGAAGGTTCACCACTGTTCCATGTCTTCTCCATTTGGTGGATAAATGGCTCTCACTGTGGTTTGCTGGAGTCCCAAAGCTTTAGAAATGGCTTTATAACCCTTTCCAGACTGATAGATCTCAATTACTTTGTTCCTGAATTTCTTTGGATCTCGGCATGATTTGTAGCTTTTAAGGACCTTTTGGTGTACTTCACTTTGTCAGGCAGGTCCTATTTAAGTGATGTCCTGATTGAGAAGGGGTGTGGCAATAATCAGACCTGGGTGTGGCTAGAGACAGTGATCTCAGGTGTGATAAGCCATAGTATTAACAAGGGGGGCAATCACCTTAATTTAAAATCTGCATTTTGTATTTACTTGTGTTGTCTTTGTCTAATATTTAAATTGGATGGATGTTCCGAAACACTCAAGTGTGACGAACATGCAAAAAAAAAAGTTAGTCCAACTGCAAATCATAGTGGCTTAGCTTTTGAAACTGTAGCTGGAAATTATTTGACATCATATTTGCCTCTACTGTCGATGACGACGAGTTCTGTTATTCACTTTTATCATCAGTACACAGAGGTCAGAGGAGCTCAATTCTTTGCAAATGTGTTGCAACCATGGCACAACCTTTTAGCCTTGTCAGATCACAAACCTGTTTCGATCAGAGAATATTTGCAAGCACATACTGATTCCAAACTGAGTGGTATTTTAGTGTGAAATTATCCCATTGCTATTGCACTGACATTGGCATACAGGTCCACAAGACTAAAACTTGTTGAGCATTACCTTTTTGTTACTTTGTTTAGTATAGGTTTACACATTCACTTTGTCCCATAGGTCATGTATGGCCTAGACGTTCTTCTAAGTGCTTACACACAGCTGGCATCAGATAAACCACAAAAGAGTCAATTGCCAGCTGTTGTTTCAATGCAAAAATTTGCCACTGAAGTTGGTTCACTGTGATTGAAGCCTATTGATGCTGTCAGTTCATCCTCTTATCTTCTCCTTTGTCTGTTCCCCAGTGGACATGGACGTCGAAGACTACTACTCAGCCTTCCTTGAGATGGTGCGCAACCTGCTGGATGGGAACATGGAGGCGTCTCAGTACGAGGACTCTCTGAGAGAGATGTTCACTATACATGCCTACATCGCCTTTACCATGGACAAACTCATCCAGAGCATCGTCAGGCAGGTCAGTGTGGCTCTTCTCTCTCGGTATGAAGAATGATGATGCGGTTCATCCCCTGTAAATAGTGGAATATGTCTCCATCTTTCCTGGCCATGTGTAATACAGGAAGTCCTGACTGACTTGTTGAATATGTTTGATTATACTAGGCGGCAAAAGTGTAACTTTTTTTTCTCAGAAGCTAAATGCGATTTTGTGCATTAATACTTTTATGCTGGTTGTTTTTATTCCTCTATCGGGCATGATTTTTAGTGACAGAGAAATTACACCACCTTGCCTCACAGCTCCAGGGATCCATGAATTGATTTCTGGTCTTGGATAATGGCACTTTCTGAATGGTTGTAGGTAGTTTTTTTTTCTTTTTTTTTTAAATACATATGACCAGCCGTTTTTGTTTCTGTCTAAGAATATTAAATGACAGCATCAAACAGTTTTGTTCAACTGTTCTTTTAATGGAAACTTTCTCACTGCTAAAGATGGCAGGACTTGCTGGCTCTGTGCTTTCGCTAATTTACCTATAACTTCTTTGCCTTTGTTAGTTTTGTCAAATTACGCATATCCAGCAGGTTCGTTGCCCCGAATGTTTTCGGAGATGTTCCTCCACGCCATTTCGCCATGAATGTAATCCAAACAGCATGCTCCGAATAGGTTCCACGCCAAAGATGTGGCTGTGTCTGAAATGGATCACTACCCCCTCATTAGTAACCCTACTCCCTCATTAGTACTGTGCTATTTAGGGAGACCAAGTAGCACTCAAAACACAATCAAAATCTAACACTTAAAAGCAACATGAGTCAGCCCTCATAAACGAAACAGCGAGTGGCTGAGCCGTGTTTAAAGCTCCGTATTGTGCAAAGTACAAGTGTAAATGTGACCGGCACAGAATCAGTTATATGACTCTGATCGGCTGATCATCTGTTAAAGCAGATGGCAGTGAAAACCGGCCGATTCCGGTCACTGGCCGATCGATCGATGTAACTCTACTTGGGTATTATTAGTGCATCTATCAACCACAAGCCTGGCCTGTAATTCTCCTAAAAATGATCTAAATGATAATTTTCCAGATAAAACTGCAATTTTTTAGAGGCAAATGATCGTGCCACATAGGGCTGTGCTAAAAAATCAATAGAGCAATATATCACGCTACAGTTTTCAGCTCAAAATATTGATTTTTTGTTTTTAAGGAAGTTAAGAACACATTTTAAAAGGAGTGTAAACTACAATCTCCGTTCCTGTAGATGTCACCGTACAGTGATTTGTCCACTGAATTATCAATGTGATGTGACGCATTAAGGCGACAGATTGTACACCTTAACTTGTATTTCATCTGTTTGTATATTTTTAGTGAACTATGTGGAATATCGCAATTATGCATTTTATCACAGTGATATAATCGTATCATGACCGTGTATTGTGATGTGTATCCTATCGTGAAGTCCTTTCCTTTAAAAAATACCCACCCCTAGTGTCCTGACCACATGAAACATGCAATGGATCTGATGTTTACCTCAAACCAATTATAATGCATATTAGTATGCTTCTGTGGGACTGTAGCCTAGTGGTTAAGGTACCCGACTATGGGTTCAGATCCCACCTCTGGCATTGGTAGATTCTTGAGTAAGGTCCTTAACCCACAATTGCTTGGAAGGGAGTGGCCCCTATTTACACGTACTCTGTCTGAACGTCATCGGAAATTCTGTTTCTTTACTGAATTTCTTCATTGAGTGGATAAAAAGTTAACTGAAGTTGATTATTAAGTTTGATGTTCTTTCCTTATGTATTATATAAAAATGTGCTTATTGTTGTTTTGGTTTATTTTTGTACGGAACAGAACTTCTGAGGTTTTGGGGTCAGCGATAAGCGTAATCAATCTCATTTCTCTTGTGTACAGCTGCAGCATATAGTGAGTGATGAGATCTGCGTGCAGGCGACAGATCTCTATCTGTCAGAGAGCAGCAGCAGTGCCACAGGCGGATCCCTCTCCACGCAGGCCTCGCGAGCAGCCGCCGAGGTAGCTTACCAGCGCAAAGCAGAGCAGCTAATGGCTGAAGAGAATTGCTTTAAGGTATGCAAACAGGGGACAATGTCTGTCATCCGGTGGGATGATGCACCATCTGCCTAATTTGGTTATACTTTCTTGGTTTTGCCTGTTACCCAGTGCGATTCCGTTTATGAACACCAGATGGCGCATATCCTAATTTCTTTTAATTGCGGGGTAATTCTTTTTGTTTGAGTTTTTATACGTACACATTATTTTGAATGGTTATTCTTCAGAAATAAAAAAGAATGTTTTCACCTGGTTATTTAAGATATTACGAAGGTCCAGGTAGATGAGCTAATACCTTTGTTGTCATTGTATTTTATAAAATGAAATTAGGATTGCTGCTCCAGAACAGTGCAAATCTGCTCAAACAAAAAGAATGAGTTACACAGACAGATTGTCAGTCAAACACACACAGACTTTGCGCTTCAAGCTCAGTATTGCACTGATACAATAAAAACAAAAATAATACAGGCAATACTGTGCAGAGGTACACATTTTGTGTACAATTTTAAGCCTAATGTTTATAGTAATTTATTTGAATTGCAAGGGACTAAAGTGTTGTTGTTAGGAAACGTATACAAGAAAATGTGCTTTGTTTACATTGCAGAAATGAAAAAGGAATGTCTTTTGTCTTACCGATTATTGAAATGTAGAAGGAATAATCGTGAGAATATCGATTGGTGACCTCTGGATCGTTCCTAGCTATTTTTAGTCATTTTCAGTCGGTTTTTCTCCCTTTTCCCGTAGTTGATGTTCATCAAGAACCGAGCAAACGTGCAGCTAACGATTGAACTGTTGGACACAGAAGAGGAGAACTCGGATGAGCAAGTGGAGACGGAGGTGAGTCACTTCCTCACAGTGTCTCCATTTGTGTGACATCACAGTCTCTTCGCTACCATGGTGTTTCTGTTTGTATGAGCAACCTTATAGTCGCTGTGCTGTTGTTTGTGTTGGTGCATTATTCAGGGTATGGAAAATGCATGTTGTGATCATAGCTGCTAAAGCAGCGACGCGTCACCAGTAAAGATGGAGGAAAAAATGTCTTTCCACTGTTCTAGCAACGTAGCAAACAGAAAGCGCTCGTTGAGAAGAGGGACCTTAATTATTATATATATATATATATATATATATATATATATATATATATATATATGGCAAATAATTAAGGTCCCTCTTCTCAACGAGCGCTTTTTGTTTTATGTGCACACCCGGCAGCTTTCTAACGTCTGCCTTTGTCTGTGTATGGTCAGCGGTGGGCTGATTATGTGGGCCGCTATCTGAGTGCTGATGTGACGTCTCCGGAGCTGAGGGAACATCTGTCGCAGAAACCTGTTTTCCTGCCAAGGTGATACTAAGTTTTATAACATTTCCTGTAGTAAAGGATTAGAGGTACTGCTGATAAGTGCTGATGTACAGGAGTTGCTCATTTAGTCCCTGATACAAGATTCCCTATGTGATTAATAGGGTTGGGTATGGTTTGCTTTTTATCAGTTCTGATTCCGATTCTGCTTATCGATTCGGGTTCTTATCGATTCAGAATTTCCAGCTTTTGAGCTAGAAGACCACAGTCAGTCGAACATAGCTCACAGCTGATGATACAGTGGTACCTGTGGTACAGTTGTAGCTTAGTGGTTAAGGTACTGGACTCTGGATGTTCAAATCCCACCTCTGCCAAGCTGTTGGGTCCTTAAGCCATTGTAAGATTGAATCAGATGTAAATTGGTTCTCGTCATTAATTGATTCCAGAAGTCTTGTCCAGAACCAAAAAAGATGAGCACTGAGCATAAGGAATAATGTACATTGAATGAATCAATTCCAGACCCCCATAAATCCACACTGTATAAGGCATCATATGCAGCAATGGAGTTGTATTGCACAAGTGCTCCCTGATTTCCAAAGGGAAAAGTTAAATGTATCATGAACCCGATGAGTTTAATATAGTCTAATACTGTCTTAAAGCGGAGCCATTGACACTTACATTAACCTGCAGTTAAATCATTAACGCATCTTATTTTAGAATAAAGTGTTGAAAAATCTCATGCAATTTACTGAGTAGTGGATTGAAAGTGAAAAGTAAAAGCAGAACCCTGTTGCTGAACTTCGAGCGCTAGCTGCTAATACTAACTGCTCATCTTGATAAAAAAAAGCCAGTTTTCCTTTTGGTTGGCTGTCATTACTAACCATTTCAGGACTCATGGGCATTTATTTGCACTGAGTATACAGTACTGTAGATGGGAAAATAAAGAAAAACACAGAGCGCACATCTGCACTGCTGTGAATCTGAGTACCTGTGTACTGAATCATGAATCATGAATCGAGTTTTGGCTGAAATGAGTCGTGTGGCTCGACTCGTACAAGTGCGCTGAGTACAGAGCAAATGACGAGAACCGAGACACAGTTTGCTGGTCAAACTGGGGCGAGAATCGAATTCAGTGGCCGAGATCCAAGGTACCACTGTATATTCAAATAGTGAAGCCGTGACTTTTTTTTTAGAAAGAGTGCAAATTGTTGTGATTTTAAAATCACAGGAGAACGAAACACACCAATTCACTTTTTATGGTTATTTATCAAATATCATAACATCACTTGAAATTAAAATGTCTTCTGAAAAAGGTCACATTTTAGTTAGAATCTAAAAAGCATGTTCCATAAAAAGTAGAAAATGAATAACTTGCACTTATTGCGAACACGACATTTTCAATAATGTCATCTGAAAGTGGAAAATAACTTGTAAACATATATTTTAATATTGTCAAGTGCGATTTGAACGAGTTGTTTGAATCCACTGAGCTCCACCGTAGCCATGTGAGCCATATCCTTGGCATTACAGTAGGAAATGGCGCCATCTTCTTGAATCCTTTTCAGACTGTGTAGCGTTTGTAAATGCTTGTATTATTGATACCTGCTTTGTGGTGGCATTATTGCTGGGCACTTGTCAGTCTCTCTCTCTTTTGAGCCATGCACTGTTCATATTCGGTAGCACTAACCTGATTGTGCTCCAAGAGCTGAAGGAGATTGGTGACATTACTGCTGGTCACTGAGACTTTTTCTGTAGTGTTTACATCCGACTTCTTTTTGTTCGTTGTCATGTTCTCTAAAGCAAAAAATGTTTCCGCACGACGGACATGGTATTCTTCTTTGGTACAAGCTAGTGTTTGAGTTAACACTTGGTCACATTGCCTCCATGTCACCAGACTGGATGGGGCAGAGTCACGTGACTACACACGGCTTTAAGGGGACGGTACATAAATGCACAAAAGTATAAACATGATTTTTTTTTTTTTATGTACTAACAGAATGTAATTAAAAATGAAATAATCGACAAGGCCAAGATTACATCAGTTAAAGGTTTTGAATGTATTGATACATTTTTGATGAATTGCCCAGCCCTACTTGGATGTTTTGCCATGTTTGCCAAGCTTTCCACCCATGTTGCAATTCGTCTTTTTGTTTTCTCTCAAACTGGAGCCAAACGTTTGAGCACCTGTCTTCCTCTAATGCTCTAGTGGAGCGTTTCAAAACAAAACTAGGTACTGACATGTTTACATGACACACCGGTCCTGGCACATAGGGTGCCTCCTCAGTACAGACGCATGTTCACACTAATGGTGGTTGTGTATGTGAAGCAAAAATGCTTTAGTAGGAAATGAGTGGAATTGAAACTTTTTTTTGGAACTGGTACCTGGTTCTTGGAATTTTGGAACCCAACCCTAGTTAATTGCTTAAGTCTATCTAGTATATAATTGTATGCATTCAGAAGCACCATTTTGAAATCTTTTGCTGAAGGCTCACTGTCTGTTCGTGTTGGCACAGAAATCTGCGGCGGATCCGGAAGTGC
Source organism: Ancistrus triradiatus (assembly GCA_025084515.1). NCBI lineage: Eukaryota > Metazoa > Chordata > Actinopteri > Siluriformes > Loricariidae > Ancistrus > Ancistrus triradiatus. The sequence continues at coordinate 256,893 of JAJAGP010000746.1, read as the reverse complement.
CAGCGAGGACGTGAGCAGCAGGAGAAGGATGCCAAGGATGGAGGGAAAAAGGAGAACGCTGACAAAATGGAGTGCATGTTCAAGCTGAACTCGTACAAGATGGTGTACGTGTTCAAGTCTGAAGACTACATGTACAGACGCACGGCTCTCTTGCGAGCCCATCAGGTAAAGCGCCGGGGACTGACCTGTCCTGTCTGTATTTATGTCATTTACATTCATTTATGCCATTTAGCAGACACTCTTAGTCTTGCAATCCAAGCAATTGTGGGTTAAGGACTGAGACTGAGCTGGGATTTGAACCCAGGACCTTCTGGTCCATAGTCCTGTACCTACACATTTACAGCATTTAGCAGACGCCCTTATCCAGAGCGACTTACAATTGGTACAGTCTTACAATCCAAGCAATTGTGGGTTAAGGGCCTTGCTCAAGGACCCAACAGTGGCAGCTTGGCAGAGGTGGGATTTGAACCCTGGACCTTTTGGTCCATAGTCCAGTACCTTAACCACTAGGCCACCACAGTCCCAGTCCCAGTGTCTTACTTGTTCCACCTGATTTTTTTTGTCCTCTTTTTTCTTTGTCCTTCATGAACCCGGATGTCTGTCCTTCTGCAGTCCCATGAGCAAGTGAGCACAAGGCTGCACCAGCGCTTCCAAACGTGGCTGGACAGCTGGCGGAAGGAGCACGTGAAAGAGCACATGGCCGCCGACACCAGCAAGTGGCTGATGGGAGAAGGGCGCGAAGGGCTTGTACCCTGCAGCACGAGCCGCGAACCCGAGACACTCCACTTCAGAAACATCAACAAGTACCGAGTCAAATACAGCAGCAGCTACAAAGCATCATGAGTCCAGGCTCAAGGTCTCAGTGGGAGGTCGTTAGCAGGCAGGGGAACCACAGGACTTAGCAACAACTTTCTAAGGGCGACATGACAGCACAAAGCCGAGCCCCAGAGCTCTCATGTCACACACCAGTGGCGGCTGGCAGGTATACATCGACCTTTTTTCCACAGCTCTTTGGCTGTACCTGTGCATGTCTGTCAGTGCCAAACTAGGGGAAGTAAAGGGTTGTCGGTTAAATGGCAGCATGGCGCACACAATCACGAAATCTAGAGCAGCTCTCAAGTTCCTGATCCTGCAGAGCCGCTGCACAGTCGAATGAGAATCAGGCTCTGTAAGCCTATAACGTTTCCTGCTTCCCAGATTGGATTGTACAGCCTCTATTCAAGGGCATGTGCTGTTCCTGACGAGTGTTAGGAACAGCCCAGTAGCAGCGAAAGTGCACTTAACTTTGCCGAAGTAAAGAAACATGCTGTTTTACCAGTCAAAGTTTAGGAAATCCCATAGGCGCGCTCAAAATAAGCTCCGACGTTTCCTCCTTGTGATATCACAGTGAGCAAACTCGGAGTGCAGTCTTTTGTAGAAAGATAGAAAAACAAACTAAAAAGAAGAGACAGCAATAAAGACCTGCAGCCTGTGTCCTACAGTATGTGGATTGCAGGAGAGAGAGCATTCAGGAATGAACGAAGCTTCCAGAATCGTATGGTCGTTTAGGTTTTGAACGACAGAGCGGGATATGAGCACAGTTCACGCTGGCCGCCCTGGCTGCAAGCCTTACAAAGTTGCTGGCAAAGCCCAACGCCTATACACCAGCTAGAGCACCCACACACACACACACATACACACACACACCACTGTTCAACAATGGACTCTCCACACAGGCGGAGGACACAGTTCACTATTGTAAATAACTTGTATATATTACCAGACCTTTTTTATGACAGAGACCTGTGTTATCGTGCTAGTGAACCTTTACAGGCTAACTGTGGACTTTAGGAAGCGACGGCTAAAGTTAGTACACACGTGGACAAAAAAACATGCAAGGCAAGTTTATTACAGTTTTTACCAAAGGGAGTTGATTATACTGATAGTTGTTTTCTTTCTTTCTCCTTTTTGTGTGTTTATTCTCCTTTTCTGTCTTTTTTAAATAGTAAAGGATTGTTCATTTTGCAAGTAGAAATGTATCCAGGTTCTTGTTTTTGAAACGTTTTTATAAGGAAAAAAAAAAAACAGCAAAAAAAAAGACGGCGCATTTTAATTTTTCGACGACAGACTATTGGGCTCATTTCACACTTTAATCACTGCCTGTTTGGATATGCATTCATTTCTGTAGTCTGAACACTGAGGAAGCCACACAGTCAAGCTCACTCTGTCCTTGACTCACCGAGACAGCCCTGCACGTGTAATGCATCACACGAGGGTTTCTTCTTCACCCTGGATAGATTTCTGCTAGATATGAATATAAATAAATAAATATATATATATATATATATATATATATATATATAAATATAAATATATACATTTTAAAACAAATGTCACAAAAGCATGTCTTTTCTGGATCATCATATCCCCTTTATTTCAATATTATTTAAGATAATAATAAAAGAACATTTGTAGCAGTTTAGGAGCTTTTTTTTTCCCATTTTCCCTTGCACTGTGTGAGAGATTTGGGGTGATTTGATTTGTTATCCTAGTTGTGATAACATTGGTCAGAAGAGGGAGCTATTGCATTTCATTCACGGGTTCAAACTAATTTGCCCAACACGTTTGACTGCTTTCCTCTGGTCAGCTGGCAAGTGGAAACAACATACAATACTGTCCAGAAGTCCTAGGCCACCACTAGATTTAATAGATATAATACATTGTCAATGACTGGACCCAAAAATTTAAAACTGGGAATCATCATTCGATAATACTCTGATCTTCATGATAATTTGAAAGTGGTTTCTTGGCTGCTACCCTTCCAAAAAGACCATTCCTGATCAAACCTTTTCGGACTATAGAAGGGTTAACTTGGCATCCTCATGAAGTTGTCAGATGCTGCTATTGCTGAAGTGTAAGATAAGGTTACACTAAATATTTGCCACTGTAGCCTGTAGAAGCTTTTTTTGTTGCATGTAATTTCCTCTATTTTTGAGTTGTATTCTAATAAAGATCTGATCTAATCTGATCTGTGGTAGCCTAGCGGTTAAGGTACTGGACTATGGACCAAAAGGTCCAGGGTTCAAATCCCACCTCTGCCAAGCTGCCACTGTTGGGTCCTTGAGCAAGACCCTTCTCCCACAATTGCTTGGATCGTAAGATTGTATTAATTGTAAGTCGCTCTGGATAAGAGCGTCTGCTAATCTAATGGTGGCCTAACACTTTTGCACAGTACTATACATGGGATAGTGGTACTTCAGAAGATGGGTTCATATCCACTGGTCTGTATCTTCCAGCTGGAAGCAGTGAAATGCACTTACATGGCTGTCCTGTACATGAAGAAAGTCATGAAAATAATTAATCTACAATTCAAACTAACACATCTGAGTGTTCAAAGTCTTTCAAAATATCTGTCTTTAGCCGGTGATCTGCCCTACCTGATGCATCACACGCCTTAAAACAAGCTTTTAAATAGAACAAGTGACAGATATCTACAAATAGAGACCTACCATATGCAGTCTTGTGAGTCTAAAGGCAAATGAGTGAGAGAAACTGCTTCAAAAAAAAGCTAAATGTCATGCAGTTGTTGCTGTCAGATAACTCATAGCTGGTCTTTGTCAGGTGAACTGCAGCTATTTAGATATGTACCAGACCCACAATGCAGAGCAAATCCCTGTTGCACGATCAAAGAGGATAGGTAAACACTTTGAAGCAACAGGTGAGGTTGCCAAGAAGAAAGGATCTTGAAGGCCCAAATACTCTACAAGCAGAGATGACCAACTGCTGAGCTGTTCTCACAGACAGGAAGAAACGTCTTCAGAACTGTCAGCAGAATGTAAGACCTCAGGTAACAGGACTCATTCGAAAAGAACAATGACCAGAAGGTTGCCGGTTTTGTGTCTAGAAGATGTGGGCAGAATAAGGTTTGTACCAGAATATGGAAAGTTTGGTTCAGAGTGGTTCAGTAGAATTGCGTGGACTGAATCGCACACGATTTGACTTGCCCAGCGCTGGTCCAGAGTGGTGTCCTCAGAGATCGGGTAAGCAATAAAACAGTGCATAAATCTTCACTACCATAGTGCATGGAAGTACAGTGGCACTTATTTGCTTTCAGTATTTGATGTGACCCCCCCACCACCACTACTTGTGTATCAATGAATGCAATCCTGGCCCAGATGCAGCAAAACAGGCCCAAACCATGATACTACCACCGGCATGTTGCACAGATGGAATTCTTATGCTGGAATGCAGTGTGTTTCTTTCTCTAGACATAACAAACTAAAATTAGTAGCTTACGTTTGGACAGGTGAACAGTAGCTCTCTCTTGGTGAATTACGTGCAGTGAGAGCTAACAAGATTCTTCTGTTTGGTCCAAGACAAGGATGATTCTACTGCAGAGTGGCTCAGTCATCTCCTCCTGCACGATTAGATCTGGGCCTTCATGCTAATCAGCAACCAATATTGAATGGTACCTTTGGACTATGACATGGTGTGGTCTGAGGTGAGTTGGACAATATGAGGCCAGTTTGATGGTCTGCATTTCAAGATGGCTTCACCTCTGCTTTCACTGTCCTTGTCAATGTTTTTTCCACTGCTACTGTTACTATAAATATTGGTGGAACAGTTGTGTTGTAGCAGGACTTAATACAATGATTTTCTCAGAAAATGTATGAATATGTCATAATTATGCACACTAGCCATGCATTGTTCTTCTTCACCTCAGACCACAGTGGCCAAATACCAAGGGAAAGTGGTTCCATCTAATGCGAACTGATTCAGCTCTCAGAATTTCATTTTAAAATATTAAAGTAATGGTGCATTATCAGACTGAAGCCAGAAGACCCTCGTCACTACAGCCTGAGGTTAAAAAGGAGCTGCAGATTCCTGATGCCCCTGTTGCTTTAATGCACTTTTTAAAGCATTTGAATAGTTTCCAGTTAAAACGGATCATTTCCTCTCCCAAGACCATGACATCATATCTCTAGCTCATGCACCGGTTCAAAGTGAATTCACACAATTCAGGAATGTGGTGCCTTGTTAATGCTCTTTTAGCACTTCATTGTGCCCCTGAAAGGCCGTCGTGCCCATAAGCCCAGTGTGGTGCGCTGAGCGCTGCTAACAGAAAGCCTAGTGTTCTGCCTTCCCCGGTGCCCTAGCGCTCCTGGGCAAAAACAATGACTTTATTCAGCCGAGCAGGGGATGCCGGGGCCGGACTCATCAGTGGGAGACAGGGCGAGTGTGTAGGGGAGCTATTGGGATTCAGCCGAGGGGAAACTGATTCATTCTGCAGCTATCAGGTCAGAAAGCATGACAACGGCCATGTGGGCTAATGAGAACTTGTTTGGCCCTGTGAAGGGAACATGTTGAAAGGGCAGCCTTTTGGATCCCAAGCAGCCATATATCATCGAAGATGGATTCGCTCACTGGAGTTCCCATTTTTGTTGCTGACAGTGATACAGGAGCCCAACGGATGCATGGGTAGTTCAAGTGGAGGTGCATGAGGCGCAGCATTTCTGACTGAGGTCAATACACAATGGAGGGTTGTTCTGGAGTAATGAGGTTAAACCCACCTTCCCAGTACAGAAGGTTTTCCCAGGCTGCCAAATTCATTTAACAGTTAACGCATGTGCCGTTTGGGGGGGCAAATAAAGTCTGAGGCCACTAGTGGAAAATGCTTGTTTGGATCTTTATGGGTAAGGATTCATACTTCAGCAGGATGATGACGCAAAACACACCTCAAAGCTTTGCAACAGCTACTTGAAGACCAAAAATGATCAAGGAATGCTGACTGTCATGGACTGTCGTTTCCTCCACAGTCGCCTGACGTGAAGCCCATTGAGCATTTATGGGGGCACTCAGTAATATCGCAAGATGTAATACTGTGATGTCATGCTAGGATGATGGTGAGAGTGAGGAGTAAGATGAAGATCAGCAGATCAGCACTGTCCTGTCTGTGGCTTTCCTCAGCCTTCTTCTCAGTCACGATGTTCTCCATCCCACAGTCCCATTGGCATAAAACCCAAAAGAAGAAGAACTAGGGCACTATCAAAGATATATTATAGTAGTTTATTGTTATATTATTATAATATAAGAAGTTCATGTGAAGAAACCCACCAACATCCCAGAAGTGAAGCTGGGTTAACATTCCTAAAAGCTGATGAGCAGGACTGACCAACAGTTACAGAAATGTTTAGTTGCAGTTATTGCTTCACATGGAGTCACAATAAATACTGAAAGCAAAGGTCCTCAATAAATAAATGAACAAGTATCATATTTTTACTTGTAGGAATTGTGTGAAAATCTGATGTTTTAGGACCTGTTTATGGAGAACAGACGACTCTAAAGTGTTTACAAACTTTCTAGCAGAGTACAAGGTAGGTGTAATAGACAAGAAGCACAGTAATGTTTTTGGAGCAGTTTAGGAGCATACTGTTTTGTTCTGCTTCTATACTCTTAATTGCCCTCTAGAACTTTCTCACTTTTCACATAAGCCAGTCTGCAGGGGAACTCTAATCACGTTTGTGCCAGCGGTGGTGCTTAGATGAGCCAGAAAAAGTAGAGCATGACAGTGTTTTACTCCCAGTCTGCCTCTTATCTTTCTTCTGCACTCATTCTAATCCTTCAGCCGGGAGGATCTGCACAAACCCAGAATGTGACCAATTGCTGCAGAGGTTCATGAGAGAAGCTGGTGGCTGAAAGACGTCACCTTTCCCATCTGAGCCAGCGAGACATTTCCGCAGGACACTGCTAAGGCATTTAGGCAGAAGCGTGCCAGTCTCATAGGTGCTGAAAGATGAATGGAGCATGGTAACTGCATTTCAGTTTTTGGAAAATGTGGGAAAACGCTACTGGTTTCAGTAGGAACAGCCAGTTACCCCTTCAATTCTGCCTAAGCAACTGATTAAATTATTATAAGCAGACGCAAGTTTCTTTGTAAGCTTTTGTTTCAACGTTGACCGACGCATACTGTAATCCTCACAAGATGGTACTCACAAATTGCTTCCCAACAAGCAGCGCAGTGTGACATTACCAGCACCATGTACAAATACAATAGTGATAATGGTGAAGTTCTGGTCTCTCTTCTGTCAGCTAGTGGCTTTTTTTATTTTTGCCTGTAGGTGAGATTAATAAGGCTCTGACACTGGAAATGGCTTCTTATTCACTACACTATATCTATTTGGTACAAATAGTAGTAAAATACCTCTGTACAACCTCTCTAGTGCTCTATATCTCCAGTAGAAAACCATTTGAGATTTTCCCAAAACTGAAGTAAGAAGTAGAAATGGTCAGGGGGATTTGTTACAGTAGCATGGTGAAGCTCTTCAAATATTATGTTTACAGTGGGGCAAAAAAGTATTTAGTCAGCCACTGATTGTGCAAGGTCTCCTACTTAGAAAGATGAGAGAGGTCTGTAATTTTCATCATAGGTACACTTCAACTATGAGAGACAAAATGAGGAAAGAAAATCCAGGAAATCACATTGTAGGATTTTAAAGAATTTAAATTGTAAATCATGGTGGAGAATAGTAAGTATTTGGTCACCCACAAACAAGCAAGATTTCTGGCTCTCACAGATCTGTAACTTCTTCTTTAAGAAGCTCTTCTGTCCTCCATTTGTTTTATCTGTATTAATGGCACCTGTTTGACCTGGTTATCTGTATAAAAGACACCTGGTCCACCAGCCTCAAACAGTCAGACTCCCAACTCAACCATAAACAAGGCCAAAGAGCTGTCAAATGACACCAGGAAGAAAATTGTAGACCTGCCACCAGGCCTGGGAAGAGTGAATCTACAATAGGCAAGCAGGTTGGTGTGAATAAATCAACTGTGGGAGCAATTGTAAGAAAATGGAAGACATATACAAGACCACTGATAATCTCCCTCGATCTAGGGCTCCACACAAGATCTCATTCCCGTGGGGTCACAAATGATCAGAGAACGGTGAGCCAAAAATCCCAGAACTACACGGAGGGACCTGAATGAATGACCTGCAGAGAGCCTGGGACCAAAGTAACAAAGGCTACCATCAGTAACACTACGCCGAGAGGGACTCAGATCCTGCAGTGCCAGGCGTGTCCCCCTGCTTAAGCCAGTACATGTCCAGGCCCGTCTGAAGTTTGCCAGAGAGCATATGGATGATCCAGAAGAGGATTGGGAGAATATCATGTGGTCAGATGAAACCAAAATAGAACTTTTTGGTAAAAACTCAAAAAAACTTGCCGTGTTTGGAGGAAGAAGAATTCTGAGTTGCACCATACCTACTGTGAAGCATGGGGGTGTAAACGTTTAAAAAGGTTTAGCATCTGTATTTTTACTGACATAAATATTTTATATATATATATATATATATATATATATATATATATATATATATATATATATATATATATATATATATATAAAATAATTTATCATGATTATTGATTTCTTTTACATGAACTTTTTTTTTTTTTTTTTTTACACAAAAATGCATAGACATGAATAAAACAAACTGAACACATTTCAGATCTTTTGTTTATTTTTATTTCTGCCTTTTTTCTATGCAATACCAGTAAAACACATATTTAAGAAAGTGACAGAAGAGCTGATGGATGGATGTTTATCACAGAACGTTGCTGTTCAGAGCAAACTGTAGGAGATGTCTGTTGACTGTCCAGGGGTTGCTGGTTCTGTGAGGTCTTGGGGCTTCAGATTTGCCACGGTGCTTCATGACTTGTTACCGATGCTAATGTGTCGCTGAGCAGGATTATTCCCGTACATAGATTCGTGTGCACACCACATCGTCTGCCCCAAATATCTGAGATGGTGAAAATGAAATAAACACAATTACTTAGATTTTCTGCCACTTTGGTCAGTTTTAGTTTAACTGTCGACAGAAATTCTTGGTTACAATTTAAACAGAATGATTAAACTATTTCCCCAAACTCATTCTACCTCATTACTATCAAAGTTGACCTTTTTTTGGAAAGGTGCCAGCTTAGACATCAATGAATGTGTTGCAACAGATCAGTCACATTATGCCTACAGCATTATGCCTATGCGTTCTCACACAGCCAGACAGAGCTCCTGTGAGACACGGGGAACAGTATGTCGTCTTTCGGTAACTGTAGCAATATTTAATGAAGCGTGCACCACTTATGGAAATGTGCCCTGAATTTACTGCAAAATGCCAAAGCCTATCACATTCAGGAGTCTTGAGTGCTTTCATCTGTGCTTTTCTCTCCTGTATCTCAAGAATTAGTGAGAATGGCCCAAATGATCATCTAGGTCAGGCTAGGATTTAGGATTGATACTTTGACACATTCCAGAGCGCAGTCTGGGTGAGATCCGACATCATAAACTCCCACAGAAACTTTCAAGCTGGAATCCAAGCAGGGCTTTTCCGCTGTTACGGCTCCATATGGTTTCTAGAGAGCAGTGTAACATTTACTTGAATGTTCTTGATGGTAAAACGGGGACTAATAAATTTAAGGACCAGACATGATGACAACATTCCTCTTTCGGCTGCTCCTGTTGGAGGTCGCCACAATGGACCGTCCATCTAATAAATCTGGCCATTTTTTAAATTCTGCTTGCCTTTGCTGACACAAATCACCACTTTATTCAGGCTCGGTCTCAGTATTAGCAGTACGTCCCCAGCGGCTGGGCTTTTTCTTTAAACACACCACTCTCAACCTTGACGTTTTAAGCCCCACTCGGGATTGAACTCGAGGCCTCTGACACTGCTGTTTCCAGCAGCTGGCTCTACTTACTGAGGCACAGAGGCTGCATAAGATTAGAACATCGAATCTTCTTAAATTTCTCTAACTTCTCTAAATTTCTCATTGTTGCAATTGCTTTCATTATGTTCTTAAAACACTTACATTTACAGCATTTAGCAGACGCCCTTATCCAGAGCGACTTACAATTGATACAGTCTTACAGTCCAAGCAATTGTGGGTTAAGGGTCTTGCTCAAGGACCCAACAGTGGCAGCTTGGCAGAGATGGGATTTGAACCCTGGACCTTCTGGTCCAGAGTCCAGTACCTTAACCACTAGGCCACCACAGTCCCTCAACAGTACTTCCCATGTAGCAAGTTATTTTGCCAAGGCAGTTTTTGAAAAAGAGCTTGCCTGTTTTTATAACAATTATATCAGTAGTAGTTTGATTCCGGTGGTTCTGAGCACATGGTAGAGTATATGTACTTAGTCCTCTTTAGCTAGTGTTAGTTAATTAAAGTACAGGAACCTGTGGAACCGATGGTACCAGGATGCACTGTGGGGCACAAGCTGGTGGAGCAGGTTTTATGCTGTGGGTAATGTTCTGCAGGGTTTAATGTTGATGTCAATTTGGCCTGTGTCAGCTCCCTAAATATAGTGGAACCAGGCCGTCCTAATGTCCTGGCTCGTAACGTCTGTGCACTTGTTTGCACTAAAACCTACCTACTGCCTGCTGGGATGTTCTGTCAATTGTATTCCATTGCCTCTTGTATTAAACTGACATTACATTTTCATTTAGACATTTCACAGACACCCTTATCCAGAAATTACTACAGTTCTACAATCCAAGCAGTTGTGGGTTAGTGGCCTTGCTCAAGGACAGAGCAATAGCAGCTTGGCAGAGGTAGGATTTGGACCCTGGATCTTCTGAGCCACAGTCATTAGTAAACACATATCCATAGAAGATGTCATTTTCAACTAATTCTGAAGTACCCAATGCATTGGCTTTGTTCAGAATGGGGTTGCTGAAGCTGAATCTGCTGCTCTTAAGTGTTGGGAGTGGGATCTGACTTAACGTCTGGGATTTTATTCCACAAGTTGAATCTGTTCATCTGGACATAGATTTTGTCAGAGAAACGTTTCGTCACTCATCTAAGTGACTTCTTCAGTCACTTGGATATTGTTCTGAGACTGAAGAAGTCACTTAGATGAGCTGGATTATTGAGCATGCATCAAGACGTCTGGGATTTTAGATTTTCATCTTTTTTCAGACACACAAGAGTAGACCTGGTTTCATGTAAAACTCACATGTGCATAGCTCTTGGAATGTCGTTTTTGGATTTACCAAATTGCCCTAAATTACTTAACCCAGCATATTTGTTGTAGGTTTGGTCAGAGTTTATTCCAAACCAAGAAGACTGAACTGTAATTGCCTGGGTTTCGTTTGTCACTACATTTTTAGATGATGAATACTTTTAAAGGAAGCAAGTTCATGAAATGCATACACAGTGGAAACTGTGTGTAAGAAAGCAATACAGACAGACAAAGTGGTGTGTCTATGACTTTCCTGGAACTAAATATCCCTACGTGTGACAATTTTGAGATTCTGGAGTGACTGGCTGGTCCTCTTAAGGAAGTATGCTTTCTGTATGCTGCCAAAACCACCAGGGACTGAAGGGAGAAAAGCTGCCTCTCCTGCAGGTCATCCAGAGAGTGTAACTATATTGTCCACTCCTTTCTACAATCCATTAGCTTTGGGTACAAGATTGGGTCAGACAGTTCTCTATTAGCTGACCTTTATTGCCATCGCACTGCCATAAAATCAATACACTTGAAATGGATTTGAGGAGATCTTGGGATTTCATGTGAAATTCTTAATCCTGATGCTTAATTGTCCTGTATTTCCAGTAGCAAGGAGGCACTTTGATCAAAGTGAATCTGGTGTTATGATGCATTAAGGTTAACTGGGCTTTGCTTATTAATATACATCTTCTTTTATACGTAAGCACATAAAACAGATTTCTGTCTCATTAATTATAAAATGCAGCAGGTGTTCCATCTGCATTTTATACTGTTATCTTTAGCTGTGCAACAATAGCTGAGAATGGAGTGTTGTTTAGTTCTCAGGGCTTGGTGGTAGTTGGTTTGACAAAGGAGCATATAGAGTGCATTTTTTGGGGAGTTTAATGCCTTTCACACCACAACCCCAGAGCAAAGGCTGACACATTTCTGGAACTGTAGACTTATTTGACAACCATTTGACTGAATGTGGAAATATTTGGCTAAGACAGTTTTAATACGTTTACTTGGGCTTTAGATAAGGAAACTTGGACCAAATTTGTAGCCTCTTTTGACTCAACCCGGTTAGGTGAAGAAATGTAATTCTCCCAATTTAAATGTTACCTATTCCCAATTACTAGTTGGTGCTCTTTTGTAGGAGCTGACAATCTGGGAAGGTAAGGGATTATATGTGCTTATGACTTGACAATGGCTAGCACTCATGCAACACCATATGGCTGTTGAACACACCTGGAGGAAAAAGCACTAACTATTCTGTATATGAGCTAGCAGAGGCCTAGGTTTGTGACTGACAAGCAAGATAAATGCCAACCTTCCCTCCCAGCCAGCAGGGTTATGTTCTGGGTGCCATGAAAAGCTAGGGCCACAAACCTTAGATTTATCATCTACACCGCCCAAGGAGGTTGGGTCCCTTTTGAGTCTTGGTCCTCCTAAGGTTTCTTCCTCATGACACTTGGAGTTTTTCTTTGCCGATGTTGCCCTAGGCTTGCTCAATTTGGGATTGGACGTAGATCTTAGGAGATAATCTAAACTTGTAAAGTTGCTTTGAGACAATGCTCCATTGTAAAAAGCGCTATATAAATTTGTACATTTTAATGCACCATTTAATTCCGTCAGATTATAGACAAAGTATCTATAATTCTGCCCATCATCTGAGTGGTTGATAAGATGCTGAGACATAGCTCAAAGGTTGGGCTGGTCAAGATTTGGTCCTCAGTTACTGTGGTGTTTGCATTGCATTGTGTGTAAATTGAACCTTTCCTAGACATATTCTCACCCAGACCCTGATAAAAAAATTCATCTTGGAGGTCTCACCAGAATCAGTTCATCCCCCCGCAGCTCCCTGGACCAGTATGTCTTGGGCCCAGCTCCGTCCACCAATGTCTGCTTGCAGTACATTTTATTCTCAGTCTCCCATGTGGCCAAACTCTGCAAAGGAAGCAGAACATGCAAAGTCATCGTCACGTAACCGCAATAAATGTGAATGCAGTGCTGGCAAACTTAAAATATGAGCTAGGCAAAGACCGACACTCACTAATGCAATAAAGTATGTGTGTAATGTTTGACGTCTGGGTTTTAGGGGCAGAAACATCACAGACCTGCAGGGATGGACCATCAGATGTCAGCTCAGATTCATGTGTCATCCATCATGTCCTGTTAGGCTACTAGTCTTTACACTTATCAGCAAAAAGCTCAACTAACCCAACGAGCAGGAGCTACACCTGATTTCACCCGTTTTAATCTGTTCATCTTGTTCACCAGTAGATACAGATTGTTTTGGCAAGACGGCTGCACACTGCTGTACAGTTATTCATAGCCTATACGTTTATGGGTTTGGTCTCTAGGAGCAATTGCAGTATACTGGGATGTTTACTATGTTAGCAGAGTGGGAATTAAACTGTTTTTACACAAACATTAGCACCAACACATCAACATATACACCATCATTCATTTGACCTCAGTAAGAAATATATCTTTTTTGAAAGAACTGGCACTTTTTGTCAAATTAAAGTGCCGTTAAACTATCATAAAACACTAACAATTACAATGTCATAACTTATACAATGGTTCTAGTCATTAAAGACTCATTCTTTGCAGCAGCACCAGCTTTATAGAGGTTTAATATTCCTTTTGTCAATTACTTAAGATATTTCGTTAATATACCTATTCAGACCTTCTACAGCAGTGGTCCTCCAACTTTTTAGATCAAGTACCACCCATCATCAAACCAAAAACCTCCAAGTACCACCTATGAGTGTCCTAACTAGCCATGCCTCCTGTGTAAATTAGCATGGGCTCATGCAAGGGCGGGCGATTTAACTTTATTTTCAATGCGTTCAACAGGTGTGTTTGCTTTACCAGTTTGGGTTCACTGCTCCTGGCATCTGTAACCGTCACCCTAGATATACAGTGGTGCTGGAAAGTTTGTGAACTCTAGAATTTTCTATAGTTCTGCATAAATATGACCTAAAACATCATCAGATTTTCACAAAAGTCCTAAAAGTAGATAAAGAGAACCCAGTTAAACAAATGAGACAAAAATATTATAGTTGCTCATTTATTAGTGAAAGGTAAAAGTATGTGAACCTTTGCTTTCAGTATGTGGTGTAACTAAGTGATCTTTAGCAAACTGCAGACGAGCAGCAATGTTCTTTTTGGAGAGCAGTGGCTTTCTCCTTGCAACCCTGCCATGCACACCATTGTTGTTCAGTGTTCTTCTGATGGTGGACTCATAAACAATAACATTAGCCAATGTGAGAGAGGCCTTCAGTTGCTTAGAAGTTACCCTGGGGTCCTTTGTGACCTCGCCAAATATTACACGCCTTGCTCTTGGAGTGATCTTTGTTGGTGGACCACTCCTGGGGAGGGTAACAATGGTCTTGAGTTTCCTCCATTTGTACACAATATGTCTGACTGTGGATTGGTGGAGTCCAAACTCTTTAGAGATGGTTTTGTAACCTTTTCCAGCCTGATGAGCATCAATAACTTTACTGTGCAAAAAAAAGCCTTATGTTAACCATGTCTGGTGTCAATGTCTATGGGTGCAGATGTCTGGGATAGACCATCACACTGTGGAAATGTGTACTGAGGTCAGGAAAATTAGTATTCCAGATCTTTCTTGGAAGAAATGGACTCCATGTTCAAAAGCTAGTGTCTGTCAGGATTTGGGGTTCTGTCAGTGTGCTTGGTAAAGGTAATTTACACTTCTGAGATGGAGCTTTAATGGAGAAATGTATTGATATCTTAGAGCAACATATGCTGCTTTCAAGACATCATCTCTTCCAGGGGTGTCCATGTATTTTTTCAACAAGGCAATGCAAAACTACATGCTGCACACATTAAAAAGGCATGGCTGTGGAAGAAGAGGGTATGGGTACTGAACTAGCCTGCCTGCAGTCCTGACCTGTCCCCAATAGAGAATGTGTGGAGCATTTTAAAACAAAAATGTGACAACGAGAACCTCATACTGTTGCACATCTTAAGACGTGTTTGTAGGAAGAATGGGACAAAATAACACCTGAAACACTGAATCGCTTGGTATCCTCTGAACCACAAGGTCTTTTAAGTGTGGTGAGAAGGAAGTGCATCACAAAGTGCTGAATGCTTTACCATCCCAGCCTTTTTGGAGCGTATATTTCTTGTATGAATTACACTCTTTGAATAAAGCTTGACTTGGATTCAGAGACCATTTGAAGTGGTGCCCCGCAGACAGACTCATCACCATACAACTGCAGTGTGAATTATTAATCACCATTTCAAAGGTGCAGCAGAGATCAGCGAGTGCACAGGTCCCAGGAGAAACAGAAGTGAAGAGCACTGCCCAAACTTCCCCCTCTCTGAACATTTGATTTTGCCATGTGTATAAAAGGTAGCCAGTAAATTGGGTGGAACATCTGAATCATAACTTCTCTAATACAAATGGAAAGACTGATATCATCAGCTTGTAATGAACTGCATGCATAGCGGGAAACCGCAGTCGAAATTCTCTGTAAGTAGCATAACATATATTACTCTACAATATGGCTGCAGTCTTATTTCATAATGTTGTAATGCAATGTGAAAAATGGTTGGAGCGCCATAATGGTGAGGCAGTCCTCATCTGCAAGTAAGAACTTGGATTGAAAAAAGGTCCATGATTAAAAATTTTCAAAGCACTGGCGCACATGTTCTAGATAGTACTGCAGCAGTGTGAGTCATGCTAATCTCTGGGTCATTTCACTGTATTTCATTGTTTTGTTGTTACTAATTGACATGGATGATAAACTGCTCTTATAAAGTATTTTTTCTTGTTGCAAGTGAACAAAGTCTGTCTCTATAGCAACAAGCCAGGCAACAGTCATCATTTGTCTTCTGCCCTTATTCAACAAATTGTCTGCCTCCTACAGGAAGAACAACAGGACCGCAGCCACACAGGAAGCCGAATCAGTTGTAAATACCTTGATAAATCAATTTATGGCCATTTTAATTATACAGTAAGTAATGCTATCTGGGGTCGTTCCAGCATTTGCTGTCGTTAGTTTTTGAGACACAGTCTGTATTCGAAACAGCTATTTCCAGTAACTCTGCCAAAGAGGCTGTGCTATTGTGAGACTACATTAGCATTAGGCAGCTGCTGGGCTGCCACTTGTGTGTCTGAGTCCCATTGTGTATGCATGTCTGGGTGTGTGCTTAGGCAGCTGAAGCTCATTACTCAAGTTCTGGCTTTAGGGATAACAGTATTATTATCAATGCTCCACACACTGATTTGCACTGTATTGTTTTCCTAGCCCTCATAGAAACACTTCCTAAAAGCCTCAATCCTCACACCCCATAATACTCAGATTAAGTAGGTCTTTGAACTTGATGCTGACTCTGACAGGCTTACTCTCTGTCCTCAAGGGGTTCTTACGCGATATGCAAAAAACTATGTAGACAACACTTCTAATTATTCTCTGGTATTCCAGCCACTCTCACTGCTTAAAAGGTTCATAATAAGAAGCATGCAGGCATTGAATCTGCACAGATAAACAGTGGTGGTAGAATGGGATGAACCGGACACCTCGCTGAGGATTCCACATCCACAGCAAATCAGTTCTTCACCTTTCTGCTTTGCCCTCCTAAAACAAAGTCGATAAACAAATGGTTTGCAAACTTTGACGGGGAACTTGTCTGGCTTGCACAGAGCCATGAGATTAGACACCATGAGACACCTTTGAGATTAACTGGAATACCAACAATGAGCCAGAGCTTACTGTAGAAAATCAGTGCCCGACTTCCGTCAAATTCTGACTGTAAACACACAATGCTATATCACTGATCACAGATCAGTCTGGTTCTGGAAAGATTACAGTTGCTAAATGTGCTGGGTGAAATAAGTGATAATAAAGTGAAATAAGGCTTTAGAGAAACACATTTACACATCTACTGCAGTAGAATACAGTGGTGTTTGAAAGTTTTATGAATATGACCTAAAACATCATCATCTGATTTTCATCAGAAGTCCTAAAAGTAGATAAAGAGAACCCAGTTAAACAAATGAGACAAAAATATTATACTTGGTCATTTATTTATTGAGGAAAATGATCCAATATTACATGTTAGTGAGTGGCAAAAGTATGTGAACCTCTAGGGTTAGTAGTTAATTTGAAGGTGAAATTAAAGTCAGAGGTTTTCAATCAATGGGATGACAATCAGGTGTGAATGGGCACCCTGTTTTATTTAAAGAACAGGGATCTATCAAAGTCTGCTCTTCACAACACATGTTTGTGGAAAAGGCTGGAAAAGGTTACAAAACCATCTCTAAAGAGTTTGGACTCCACCAATCCACAGTCAGACAGATTGTGTACAAATGGAGGAAATTCAAGACCATTGTTACCCTCCCCAGGAGTGGCCGACCAACAAAGATCACTCCAAGAGCAAGGCGTGTAATAGTTGGTGAGGTCACAAAGGGTAACTTCTAAGCAACTGAAGGCCTCTCTCACATTGGCTAATGTTAATGTTCATGAGTCCACCATCAGAAGAACACTGAACAACAATGGTGTGCTTGGCAGGGGTTGCAAGGAGGAGAAAGCCACTGATCTCCAAAAAGAACATTGCTGCTCGTCTGCAGTTTGCTAAAAAAAAAAAAGATCATGTGGACAAGCCAGAAGGCTATTGGAAGAATGTTGTTTGTGGACGGATGAGACCAAATAGAACTTTTTTGGTTTAAAAGAAAAGCGTTATGTTTGGAAGAAAGGAAAACACACTGCATTCCAGCATAAGAACCTTATCCCATCTGTGAAACATGGTGGTGGTGGTATCATGGTTTGGGCCCGTGGGCCCGTTTTGCTGCATCTGAGCCAGGACGACTTGCCACAATTGATGGAACAATGAAACAATTGAATTCTGAATTATATCAGAGAATTTCTAAAGGAAAATGTCAGGACATCTGTTCCATGAAACTGAATCTCAAGAGAAGGAGGGTCATGCAGCAAGACAACGACCCTAAGCACACAAGCTGTTCTACCAAAGAATGGTTAAAGAAGAATAAAGTTCATGTTTTGGAATGGCCAAGTCAAACTTCTGACCTTAATCCAATGGAAATGTTGTGGAAGGACCTGAAGCGAGCAGCTAATGTGAGGAAACCCACCAACATCCCAGACCTGAAGCTGTTCTGTACGGAGGAATGGGCTAAAATTTCTCCAAGCCGGTGTGCAGGACTGATCAACAGTTACAGGAAACGTTTAGTTGCAGTTATTGCTGCACAGGGGGGTCACACCAGATACTGAAAGCAAAGGTTCACATACTTTTGCCACTCACTAATATCAGATCATTTTCCTCAATAAATAAATAACTAAGTATAATACTTTTGTCTCATTTGTTTAACTGGGTTCTCTTTATCTACTTGTAGGACTTGAAAATCTGATGTTTTAGGTCATATTTATGTAAAAATATAGAAAATTCTAAAGGGTTCACAAACTTTCAAGCCCCACTGTATATAGGAATGTAAAATGTAGCATGTAGCATGTAGCATAATCAAAATCCACACACAAAAAGGGACACGATGGCCTAGGAAGTAGCCCTGTTGGAGACAGTGGTTGTCCTACAACCCTCAACCTTCCTCAAAGTTCTTTTTGCTCAAGTTTTTTCGGCACACATTCTGTTTGTTTTTCTCAATCCACTCTCTTTAGAGCCTAAACTGAAGCCTAAACTGAAGAGGCATGATCTCTGATCCCTCAGCCAGCACTGCATCAAGAACGGTCATTCGTCAATAGCTGATAGAACCAATTCCAATCAACCAATTGATTGTCCCTGTCCCAACATTTTGGAATGTGTTGCAGGCCTGAAATGCAGGATTGGATTATTTACAAATGAAATATCAAGGCATACTGTCTGCAATGAAATAAAAGTCAAAGGAAATGTAAGGAACACTGCATATATTTTTTATTTGCATTTTCGATACCATCCCGACTTCTGATTTGGGGTTGTAATAAAGACGTAAGAGAATTCTGGAGCCATGGGTGGCCCTTCTTCTAATCCACATCCTTTGCACATTACTTTGTAACTCTGCTACAAGTTTTACGAGTATATGTAAAATATCTGCCATATCTTAAACTGGGATCAGCACCAGCAGAAGGCGTTTTTTATTTTTAATTTTATTTTTGGGATTGAGCTGGCTAGGACTTCACTGCTGAAAGAGGTGAGTATGCATGTCTCCAACAACTGTATGTTTGCATGTCAGTTCTCTGCTACTAATGTCCCTGTAGACATTTTCCCGTTAGTCCTTTTTTGAGAGAACAGACACTGAAATGTCAGAGAAACACAGTCAAACTTCAGTAGTGGGCTTTAGGGGCTCTGAAAAATTAGGCCCTTGGGCTCATGCTGTGACTGAGTTTGTCGATGTCATGGTCTGGTGAACCATAAGGTCACTGACATTAAATTGTGATACCACATAATAAGTTACGCATTTATAGGTACGACAGCCCATTGGAATATGCTAAATGTATAATATATTTTCAGAAAACATTGATGTATTGAAGTATGATAAACTATTCATATTCACCACCAACGTATTGCTTGCTTTGTGAAAATGATGTTTCAGCCAAAAGAAAATCAGCTCAATTAAAAAAAAAGAATTAATAATCACTTTAATGGTTAAGAATCTCTTTCAATTTTAACTGAACCAGAAACAAGAGCCAGGTTACATTACAGCAACTGATTCCCTCAATAAAGAAGCATTTCCAGCACTTCCATTCAAGAAGGAAGTTGTCCTGATTGGAGCAGCACTATCACATTCATGAAAAGTCATCTTTAAACAAGGGTTAAAGCTGATATTTTAAGCTTTCTGCTCTCTTTGGAGAAGGACACTGACTTACGTTGACGTTGATGATTTTTATCTAGAAGTAAGTTGATATTGGTCTCAGTCTTAGACTGGGCCTGATATTGTGAGTGAAATATATGTACATAACAAGTCTTTAAATAACAGGCATGGACTTAATTTTGTAGTGACAGTCTTACCTGTACTTATGTATGTATATCATCTCAGATTAATTAAAGGTAAGAATTAATAGCTCAATAGCTTAGTAGCTTAGATTATTTATAAGGACTTTATGCCAGGGTCATTAAATGTACAACAATTTGATCATTGATTGCTTCTTTATTGCAACAGACCATTGACAGCTTTATCCAAGATAAATATATTTAATACTTAATGACTGACTATACTTAATAACCTATCTTATCCATAGGAAATGAGCCTGAGGTCCTGAGTGAGCACACTTGAACATCTGGCTATGATTCTTTCCATGAAGAGATGACAGCAATGCAAAAGTCACACTGTGCTTAGGTTATTTCTACCTATTTTCTTTTACCAATCATGATGAAATCCTTTTAATGAGAGAGATATTTACTGATTTAATGATGACAAACCCTGTGAGAGGGATATTTTCTTTCACTCATGGCAGCTTTGCTTTCAAACCCTCCACTTGGAGCAGTTTTTCTTATGGCAACAGCATTTACAGAGTTAATCATGTAGATGAAATTTACACTCACCAGCCACTTTTTAGTTCAATTGTTCAATTGAACGTTAAAGAAAATATCTAATCAGCCAGTCACATGGAAGCAACTCACTCAATGCACAATAGTTATGTAGACATGGTCAAGATGAACTGCTGAAGTTCAAACCAAGCATCAGAATACAGCGTCCTCTATTTCATTATCAATAATCTGGTCACAGATTTAAGTGACTTTGAATCTCACATGGTTGTTGGTGCTGGTCAGGGTGGTTATTATTTCAAAAACTGCTGCTCTACTGAAATTCTCACACAAAGCCAACTCTAGGGTTTGCAGAGAATGGTCTGAAAAAGAGAAAATATGAAGTGAGCAGCAATTTTCTGGGTGACAATTCCTTGGTGATGCCAGAGGTCAGAGGAGAATGGCCAGACTGTTTTGAGTTGATAGAAAGGCAACAGTAACTCAAATAACCACTCATTACAACTGAGGTATGCAGAGGGGCATCTCTGAATGCTCAACAAATCAAACCTTGAAGCAGATGAGCTACAGCAGCAGAAGGCTACACTGGGTGCCACTCTTGTCTGCTAAGAACAGGAAACTGAGGCTACAGTTTGCAGGGGCTCAACAAAATTGGACAATAGAGGATTGGAAAAATGTTTCCTGGTCTGATGAGTCTCAATTTCTGCTGCAACATTCAAACTATAAATAGCCAGTCTTGGGAATTCTTGTTGTAGTTTTTCCCCTCTTAAATCCAATTTATGCATTCCAGATTCTGCTAGCTGATTCATGGATATAAAAATATTTTGTATTAATTCCCTGCTTCATATAGACAACAGCATATGTCAATTTCTGCACATAACGTGGTTCATTAATAACTGCATAATTTACACATACAGTATGTACAGTGGGGCAAAATGTATTTAGTCAGCCACTGATTGTGCAGGTTCTCCTACTTAGAAAGATGAGAGAGGTCCCAGATCGAGGGAGATTATCATTGGTCTTGTATGTCTTCCATTTTCTTACAATTGCTCCCACAGTTGATTTATTCACACCAACCTGCTTGCCTATTGTAGATTCACTCTTCCCAGCCTGGTGCAGGTCTACAATTTTCTTCCTGGTGTCCTTCGACAGCTCTTTGGTCTTGGCCATGGTTGAGTTTGGAGTCTGACTGTTTGAGGCTGTGGACAGGTGTCTTTTATACAGATAATGGGTCAAACAGGTTGCCACAATACAGGTAATGACGTGGAGGGGACAGAAGAGCTTCCTAAAGAAGGAGTTACAAGATAGTGAGAGCCAGAATCTTGCTTGTTTCTTGATTGTGACAAATACTTATTTTCCACCAGGATTTACAATTTAAATTCTTGAAAAATCCTACAGTGATTTTCCTGGATTTGTTTCCCTCATTTTGTCTCTCATAGTTGAAGTGTACCTATGATGAAAATTACAGACCTCTCTCATCTTTCTAAGTAGGAGAACTTGCACAATCAGTGGCTGACTAAATACTTTTTTGTCCCACTGTAAACAAATAATATTCTAAATAAATCTAAATTGCAAACAATTATGCCAGAGGCAAAAGGGGCAAAAGAAAATCTCCCTGAGACACAAAATTAAGAACATTTGAGAAGCACCAGCCTCAAATGGGGATCCCATCCTCCTCTGGGTGAGACTAGACAATTATAAGTAATGATCTAGCCAAATATAAAGACAACCTAATAGATTTTGATTGACAAGATGTTCAGTGTAGCAGGTTGTGAATTATGTACCTTACACTTCCTGCCATCCACAGTCTCTTCATCAAACTCCTCACCGATGCGGAAGTTGATCTCTGTGGTACGTACGGTGGTGGAGGTCTTGATATAAAACTGTTCTCCGTCCTGACGGATCTCCACATGGGGCTTGGCCGCAGCTGCCCCAGCCACCTTCCTCAGCATGGCGTTCACTCCTAAGAGGATACAGTACAGGTCATGACAAGCTCTGATTTCTGAAAGCTCACCCAACCCAACCCCAATCTCAGGCATCCGAGAACGCTAAACCCAAACTCAGAGCTCAGGTTTTTCAAACTCCCACCATCATGCTGAGAGAAATAGATATAATACTTTTTTGCTCTTGTGCATGGCAAGAATTCCCTCTGCTCGGCACAAATCTCTTCCTCTCTAAACCCACTGTTGTGCAGCTTGGTCTAGCAGGTTTAGATCTATTAGGGTTTGTAGGTTCCAAACTCGGAAACATTGTAATTCTGCTGTTGTTCTTGTGCAGAAAAAAGCACAGCATTGCACACATACTGTACTTGTTCATGTTTTGTCAAGAATCTGTTGGAATTAAAATGTCAATTTCAGTCATGTTATCAGTGGAAGCTTGAAAGTCATTATGTTGCAGCCAATATGAGCTTTTTAACCGAACATCTAATCGGACAAAGGACAAAACAACTCTGAGCACTTCATACAATTGAAGTCACATGCCTTGAACAGTGACTTGACAAATGAATTAGAACTAGAACTCCAAGTACTGTCGGTTCCTGTTGGTTCAGTTCTTGTTTTTGAATGTGAAATAAAAACTACTACCGACATACATTAGGGTCTTAATTTCAGACATTGTTGTCATTTCAAAGCCCAACCCTGGAATCCACAGGGCACAAGGGAGCATGTACACTGAACAGAGAGCCAGTCCATCGCAGAGCTACGTAGGGGTTGCTGATGCAGCGCCATTCCCCCATCCAGCCTCCTTTCCCTGAGACACAGCTAACTCAGCCAGAAGGCATTGAGTTTGGTTTGAGCAGTGGTGGTCAGCTAGTGTGTTAGACTGCTGCTCCACCTGAGTGCCCTATTTCATCATTTATTAAAAAGCTTGTGCAAAATTTGACCCCACCTCTTACAATACATTATTGAATAGTGAAAAAAATTTTATTGGCTGTTTAAAAATGGCTATACTTATAAATATACTTTCTGTTTTATCAAGTTTAACACAACAGTGATATGGTAAAACCCTATTGACCATTCTACTGAATGCTTTCAACCTGCAGTCCAACAGTAAGAAACTATTCGAAAAAACATTTAAATATTTAGACCTTATATATTTGCAATGGTTATGTCATCTTCTTCTTCTTCTTCTTTCGGCTTCTCCCTTTATCAGGGGTCACCACAGCGAGTTAAACGTTTCCACCTCACCCTGTCCTCCACGTCCTCTACTGTCACCCCAACTCCCTTCATATCTTCATTCACCACAACCATGTAACTCCTCTTTGGTCTTCCTCTCCGTCTCTTGCCTGGCAGCTCCCAATCTCCAACATCCTCCTACCAATATAACCACTATCCCTCCTCTGCACATGTCCAAACCATTCTTTCATTTTCCATCTCGAAATTTGTCTCCCAATTTTCCAACCTGTGCTGTCCATCTGATGATCTCATTCCTAATGCTGTCCACCATAGACACTCCTCTCCAAAAAGAACCTCAACATCTTAAGTCTGCCACCTCCAGCTTGTTCCTGTCTCTTTGTCAGGCCACCGTCTCAACCCAATTACAACAAGGATGCTGGTCTCAATACTTCTCTTATAATCTTTCCTTTCACTTTTGCTGCGACCCTTTTGTCAACACAGCACTCCTGAACACTCTTCTCCCACCCCCACTCCATCATGCCTGTACTCTCTTCTTTACCTCCTTTCCACACTCCCCATTTCCTTGGACAGTTGATCCCAAGTTAACCTGAACTCTGGCCTTTGGACCACTGATCCCTGTAGCCTGACTGTTTCCACCCTGCCTCACTTTCATTTACACACATGTATTCTGTCTACTACAGGTTGGACTTCATTCCTCTCCCTTCCAGATTATCCTCCACCCTCTCCAAGTTCTCTCTACCTATGGTTTATGTCATGATCTATTTAAACCCTTAAATTTATACTTATATTTTTTTTTGTTTTAATAGCTGAACATTTTGGCTTTTTCCTGAAAATAATCTCAAAACCAAGTAAATTATATTATGATCTATTCTCTACAGATCAAAAAAAAATATGACATCATCTCCTGTAATTTAAAATTTTTCTAAACAAAATTGGGACAAAAGTAAATAAAAGGCAAATAGTATGTAGCTTCAAGGGAGTGCAGGCAGAAAATGAATGATCTACTTGACTTGACGTTTCTCAGAGTTGCAAACTGGAAAACAAGGGGAAAGGATTATTTATAAAATTCCTTCAAGTGGAAACTCCGCCCAGAGTGGGGGAAAAAGATTGTGGTTGATCCCAATCAGTTGTGTCTAAAATTTGGTGGCAAGAATAAACAGAATGGGGGAAGGTGATAAAAGGAAAACATCAGGTAGAAAAAGGAGGATGTCAAAGCATATTAAAATGAAAGCAGTATGCTTTAAAACAGAAAATGCACAACCAAACAGGAGTTTAAATATTTGTGACAGAAGTGTTAAGAACTTGGCTCCATGTGGTTGGGATTTACATAGGGAAAGCAATTGACAGCGATACATTGTTTCACTCTTCCCTTCTTCCCTCTGCACCCTCCTCTAAACAGAAGAAAATCCATTTAGAGTGGACTAATGAGAGGCTAACAGTAGTGTGTGGATGATTGGAAGAAGAAAGTAGGAAATCAGCAATGAATAACATGTCTGCAAACTGGCCAAGGAGATGATGCTGGGGACTGTTGCCGCTGCTCTGTTTGTAATGGACCTGTAAACGATGGCTGCTCTGAATAAAAAACTTCCCACTCATGAACAGTGTTGTGCCAGTTCACAGTTTTTGAAACTAGTCAAGTCAGTTCAACATGCTCCAAGGCAACAGTTCACGTTCAAAAGTTCAACAATTTTAAGTCTGAACTAGTTCAAAAAGTTCAGTTCATTTTACTTTTTTCTGTGAGATATTCAATAAATACTTTTTTCACAGACAAGCTCGGGGGGGGACAACACTTGTAACGTTCTTGAAAAACTGTTCTGTAGACATTTGCTCATGGCCTGCAATTGTGTACGCGGCGTTGCTATGCCTACCCCGCTCTGCTGCAATTCATCACGGGTAACGTCGTGCGGAAGCCAGTATGTTATTAACTAGCCAGTATGTTAACTATTCTCAGCCGGACACTACGTTGCCCGCAATGCATTGCGCACACAATGTCAAAACCATTTCTGTCTGGTGATACATGATTTAAGCGGCACCAGCGAGAATACAGTAGGGAGGAACTTTCTCTCGTTGCGTTTCAAAAGAGAAAACAGATGTCACTCAGTTTTCAGTGGAAAACAAATTCCAACGTTCATTTACAGTGATGTCTGCCGTTCATGACACATAATGTGAACTAATTCACGTTCAAGTTCTTTATTAAAAAATGTGTTGCGTTCAGTTCAACGTTCACGAAAAAATGAGCGTGTTCAATGAACGCGTTCTTTTGAACTCATTCACGCACAACACTGTCATGTATGATAAGGAATTCTGTGTCAGGTAAAGGACCAGGGAAATGGCAACCATTAGCTCTATGGCCAATGCACATACGTACACTGAAATTTTGGGTATTTTTCTCAAGCCACTGCTAGAAAACAGGTTTGATGATGAGTATTTTTTCAGGACGATAACATATATTGCCACAGAGCAATACTCAATGACACGACCAACAAACTATCTGAATCGGAATCCAACTGAAAATGTAGGGTGAAAATTAAAAAAATGGTCAAAGACAAGGCTCCATCCTGCAAAGCTGATCTGTCAAATGCTACCACTCAAGCAAGTTGGAACCATCTTGATATAAAATATTTCTTTTCATTTAAGAAGTCCATGCCTCATAGAATTCAGTCATAAAATCCTGAGGAGGAGTAACAAAGTACTAATTTGTAATTATTATATTTTATATAGAGTATTCTTTCCTTAACAATGAGTGATTCCATTATATTGTCCTTGACTTGATCTGAAAAAAGTGCAATCAATTTAAATAATTTAAATTCAATTTGTTTGAGATATGCTTCGCAAAGCCAGAATGCTCAACTTTTAAACTAAATGGTTTGGTCTCATATATGTGATTTGTTCATTTTCTACAAAGTAAGAAACTAGATGAACATCCTCACAGTGTGGTGATTCCATAATTTTTGTCAGGGTAGTAATCTATAGACTGAGCCTTATTATTCTTTTCCTACCAATAAATGAGACTGCACTCCTGTACCCCATGGCTACATGGTGAATTGATAGATCCCATTGTTTTCAAGTAACTGTATCCAAAATTGTGAAAGTGTGTGTAACATTTAAAAATGTCACTTTTACAGAAAGATATTAAGACTTTATGTGGGTATAACTGTTCAAATCTATGTTTGCTAGGCATGAATGGCTAGCTTTTATGAGATATGCTCAAAATGAGCTAAAATTGTCAGAATCAAAACTTTCCTGTCAAAGATTTGGGAGAGGAAAAAGGTCTTAAATCAGTATAAGATACTGTAGGATTTAATTTAGATCCTGTATATGACTGAGACTGTGGTAGCCTAGTGGGTAAGGTACAGGACTATGGACCAGAAGGTCCAGGGTTCAAATCCCACCTCAGCCAAGCTGCCACTGTTGGGTCCTTGAGCAAGACCACAATTACTTGGACTGTATCAGTTGTAAGTCACTCTGGATAAGAGTGCCTGCTAAATGCTGTAAATGTATGTACATACATACAGACTACAATTTTTACAAAGGCAGCCATTACGTTTCAAAATGTTTTCAACTCTGACTCTGAACTAATTTGGTAGAATGGTTGGTACAGTTAAAACCCTGTATAGCCCTGACGTAGTGTTAATTGCTGCTGTTAGCTCACAGCTCCAGCAGACAGGTCGATGATAGATCAGAGGGCAGCACTGCAAGTGTGTTACCCATTGATGATGAGCAGCTTTCTTTTTACAGAACACTTCAGACATACTGAGTGAGTGATTTCTGTGGGCAGATGCAGTTAATTTGTGTACTGCCTGACAAAGCGATGACATGGTCAGAATGCCAAAGCTGCCAAAACCCCAACGACAATTCAAGTTCAGCTCTCACAATGAAGCTTAATCTAATCTCTTGTAATCTACCTCACTGATATTGGAATACTGCAGTAGACACTGACACTGTTAGCTGTAGCTTGCATACAGAAAGGCTGAAACAGCATATTAGTGTCTATTATCAGCTTGTGAAATGTAAACATCCTGAGTACAAATGTTATCTGATTTGTGACGAGTGATTACATTAATTGAATTTATTGATTACAGTAATTGATTTAAAGCTGTTTGGACTTGGCCACTAGTGAAATACCCTGGGATCGCCTTGTCTTTTCAGTCACAAAGCTCAAAGAATATCTCACATTATTGTTTCTGTACAGCATTGCTATATGGGACTGTCCAGTGTTGCAGTTTATCAGGTATTTGGAATGAAAACATCATGAATCCTAATGTTGGCTCCATATTATACACGGCTGATTTCCTGATCAAAGGTGAGTCATGATGCTAGACTAAAACAGACTTTCAAGACTTGACCTAGTCCATATCCCGGAAAATAGGATTGCGCAACATGTATATGGATATAGACTAATGCAAGGAATTTAATATAAAAGCATGCCCAAGTCTTGAATTTACACAAACTGTCCCGAGGAGGTTGTAGGTCTGAGACACCAGTTGTTGGTAAGAAATACAAGTAAAAAATAAAGACTCAGAGGAGCATTCTAGCTGGGAGACCTCCCTCTGCTTCACTGTGATCTAATTTTAATGCAAGACATGAAAAATTAGTTCTCTATAGGCTGCCTGTCTTTCATACAGTACTGTCTGTTCCAGCTGAAACCCAAGCATCAGTGCTTCATCTTTCAGAGCACTGCTAAAGATGTACGAACATACTTCTGTCCCTAAATCGTCTAATTGGAGTCTATCAATGTATGGTGCGTGTCTGTGAGACTACGATTCGTTTTTTGAAGGGAAAATCAGGGGAGATGAAATAGAAAAGCAGTCTTACCCAGGGCTTTGAGAAGTTCATCAAAATTCTCACTGCTCTTCATTTTCCAGGTGCCAGCAAAGTTGGGATGCATTTTCTCAGGCAGGTTTGGTCAGACAAAACAACCTCTGCTCATCTGCTCCTCTTTTCCTCCTCTTCTCCTCTCTCCCTCCTTCACTGGCTTTCTTTCCCGCCCCTCCTTTTGTCTTCCTAGCTCACTGCCTTCACGAGATACCTCACTCTCTCTCCTTCTGTCACTCAGTCTGTGTGTCTCTCGCTCTCCCTCCACCCCCCATCCCCTGATTCTGCACCCAGCTCTGTCCTACCAATCAAACTACAGCCATAGAGCTGCTGTTTAAAAAAATTATAAAATAAACAAAACACTTTGACTGTACCGTCTGAGATAAGAAGTCATGCTGACTCTGTATTCAGTAGCTATACATTTTAACATTCAAAAGATATAACATATAGTGTAAACTATTAAAGGGCAACACATGTGACCTGTGTTCATATACTCTTCTTCGAAACGTCTTTTGCATCACCAGTCTCTGAACACCACAGAATAATGAAAACTGAGGCTTGTACCAGATAGCCAAGTAATACACAAGCAGTAGTTCCATTGACACCAGTAACTCTGGATACTCATATTCTATTTATGGTAGCTGTCTATGTAAGACTCCCACTGTATGGCACTCAAGCAGAGGCAACAAGATCATTCAATCCAATCGAGCAACAGTTCTGGAATGATCACAGTAGACCAAACTTCTTGTTTAGCTTATGCTCAGATGGTTTAATTCACCAGCAAAGACTGCTTAAATATGAAGCCACAGTTTCAATACAAGCTGCACTCTATTGCCAAGCATTTGTGGACACTTCTTCTAAGTAGTGTTCTCTGTTATTTAAGCCACAGCCACAGCTAACAGGCTCGTCATATGAAGCATACAGGCATGGAATCTCAATAGACAAACACTGACAGTAACTCATATGACACTTTATTGCTTTCCACCTCATGTTCATAGTTTTCCACATTCCCAACAAGTCAATTTTTCAACTTTTGGTTTAATGGAGAACTTGACTGGCTTGCGCAGAGCCCCCAGCTTAACATCATCAGGGACCTTTGAGATTAACTGGAATGCCAGTGGTGAGTCAGGGCTTATTGTCCATCATCACAGTCATTTTCCATAATCTGGAGGAAAACCTTCTGAGAGAGAGTGAAGGCTGTTGTAGCAGAAAATGGGGGATAAACTCTTTACTAATACTTACCAACAATTTTGCATTGAAAATCAAGAAATTTTGGAAGTGGATATAGAAACTGGAAAGACACATACTTGGTACATGGAGAATTCTGCATTTCTGCATTTACATTTACAGCATTTAGCAGACGCCCTTATCCAGAGCGACTTACAATTGGTACAGTCTTACAATCCAAGGGTTAAGGGTCTTGCTCAAGGACCCAACAGTGGCAACTTGGCAGAGGTGTTATTTGAACCCTGGACCTTTTGGTCCATAGTCCAGTACCTTAACCGCTAGGCTACCACAGTCCCACATGAAAATAGCCATTATGGCATGAAAGTCTCAATGTCTCAACACTTAGTTCAATAGTCACATTAATGCACTATTTTGCTAGAGGTTGTGGGTGCCCACTGTATTGATTTCCATGATTCATTCATTCATTCATTCACAGCAACACTGGGTGCAAGGCAGGAACAACCCTAAGCAGGGCACCAATCCAGCGTACGGTACACACTCTCACACACTCATACACACACACTCAGGCCACTTTAGAGACACCAATTAGCCTAACACACATGTCTTTGGACTGTATGAGGAAACTGGAGTACCTAGAGTAAACTCACATGGATACAGGGAGGACCTTCAGACTCCACACAGAAAAGACCCAGACAGAACGCAGGACCTTCTCGCTGTGAGGCGACAGTACTACCTACCGAGCCACCGTGCCGCCCATATTGATTCACCTGTTGTTCCAAATAATGGCACATATGAACGCCCTTCTTAGGACCAGTTTTACATGACACTGTTTCTGAATCTCCTGCTCTACGCATCTTCTGGGTTGGGAGTCGGGACAGTAACTGATGGTGAATTGGTCTATTCAGTCTCATAATTATGTCACATTACGTTCTTGACGTTGTTTTGTGAACGTAAAACATTTATTTTCTGCTGATTAATACATTAGTCCAGCCTTTCCTTACTGTTTTCCAATCCCTTGACAGCAGCAGATGGTGTTGTGCTGTTAGTGTGGTGCTGTAAGCCATGGCCCAGACTTAAGCAGTGACTCTTCTGTCACACTACTTATCCAGCAGCATCAACACCACCGATAGTTATTTATATAAAGCAATGCAATCAAGTCTCTAATGGCAGTGAAGGGAAGTGCCAACTGCAGTTGTTTTTAGTTTTGCAGTGGAGACCCGTTCTTAGCAACTGATTTTTCATTATCTATGATGAGGGATTTAACCACAAAAAAGCTTGAAAATATAAAGATGATTTCCCAAACAAACATTGGGGTGCTGTTTGTGCAAAGAAGTCCAGAATGATCTGAACCAGACAGAGTGGCTAAAATCCTTAGTAATTACTCCTATTCTCTGTTCTGCCATAGATGCTGCACTAGAAACAGGCAGTCAGTTCCAGTCACTGATTCAAAGCCTTAATACAGAATATGACTTGAGTGTTAACTTAACCTCCCTGATTATAGTAAGGCATTAAATGTAATGGGCATAATTTATATACATCATAGCAAACGATCTCAAGACATTCCATTCAGTGATATTGATTACCTAATTGTGTCGTTCTAATCCTGCTTTACATCATAAATGGCAACTTACTATTGTTCATTAGTGTCTTGGCAGTGTTTCAGGAAAAACTGACCAATCTAAAAACCATTGTCCCTATTACTACTTATCTGATTACTTATTTAACTGTGTATTTATATTTTCATAAACACATGCAATATTAGTTTTGTAGCTGAGCATGTTGAAATAGAAGAAATAAGTATAATAAAATGACATAACAAAATGTAATTTCTGCATAAATATGACCTAAAACATCATCAGATTTTCACACAAGTCCTAAAAGTAGATCAACAGAACCCAGTTAAACAAATTTCAGGAAAATGTCAGGACATCTGTCCATGAACTGAATCTCAAGAGAAGGTGGGTCATGCAGCAAGACAACGACCCTAAGCAGACAAGCTGTTCTACCAAAGGATGGTTAGAGAAGAATACAACTGAAGGCCTCTCTCACATTGGCTAATGTTAATGTTCATGAGTCCACCTTCAGAAGAACACTGAACAACAATGGTGTGCTTGGCAGGGTTGCAAGGAGAAAGCCACTGCTCTCCAAAAAGAACATTGCTGCTCGTCTGCAGTTTGCTAAAGATCACGTGGACGAGCCAGAAGGTTATTGGAAGAATGTTTTGTGGAAGGATGAGACCAAAATAGTTTTAAACTTTATGGTTTAAAAGAAAAGTTTTATGTTTGGAGAAAGGAAAACACGGCATTCCAGCATAAGAACCTTATCCCATCTGTGAAACATGGTGGTGGTAGTATCATGGTTTGGGCCTGTTTTGCTGCATCTGGGCCAGGACGGCTTGCCATCATTGATGGGACAATGAATTCTAAAGGAAAATGTCAGGACATCTGTCCATGAACTGAATCTCAAGAGAAGGTGGGTCATGCAGCAATACAAACGACCCTAGCCCACAAGTCGTTCTAACCAAAGATTGGTTAAAGACAGAATAAATGTTAATGTTTTTGGCATGGCCCAGTTCAACTTCGCTCTTCCCCTGGTATCCAATTCGGGGGGGGGGGGGGGGGTAAAGGAAACAAAAAGACTTCGTCTGCCGCTTATCGGAACTCGAAAGGGTTCATGTGATGGAAACCACCAACATCCCAGAGCTGCAGCTGTTCTGTACGGAGGAATGGGCTAAAATTTCCCTCCAAGCCGGTGTGCAGGATGATCAATTACCGGAAACGTTTTAGGCTTTCAATTATTGCTGACAGGGGGGTCCACCAGATCTGAAAGCAAATTTTCACATACTTTTGCCACTCACTCATATGTAATATTGGATCATTTTCCTCAATAAATAAATGGCCAAGTATAATATTTTTGTCTCTTTTGTTTAACTGGGTTCTCTTTATCTACTTTTAGGACTTGTGTGAAAATCTGATGATGTTTTTGGTCATATTTATATATAGAAAATTATAAAGGGTTCACAAACTTTCAAGCACCACTGTAACTAAGTACATAATCAATAATATATTTTTAAAATCAAGATGGAAATTCTAGTCCAGCAACACTCTTGACACTTTGACAACGCTGCCGAGAGGTAAACAGTTATATAGAAGTTATTTAGGAGAAACTAAAAGTCAGGATGTTTTACATGGTAGTGAAACATAGTTAAATGTAAAGCCTACAATAGCTAGAAAGTGGTTACAAAAATAGAATACATGACATGTTTATCTGCCTCTGAACATTTCTCATCACTCTGTATGATTTTGATTATTTCTGCTGATGCTAGCCCTGTGGAATTTCTTGTTTTTTACAGCAACTCATTTAACATATGAAACACCTTCGAATGGGAACAGGCACAATAACATGGCAGCTAGTTGTAGTTTTGGGACAAATTCTATTCACTGAAAGCAAAACAAAAAATGATGAGTATAAATGTGACAGAGTAAGAGAGTGTGTTTTTCTTTTCTGTCAGTGAGTCAGAGAGGTAGTGCAGTAGTCATATTTTGTATGGCTTTTTAAAAAGAGGAATTGCTTTAGTAATTGGTTTAATCAGGACTCAGTAATGTGTTTCATTAATGTAGGACAAAAGAAGGAGTTGCTCCAAATCCACTACTTCCAAATGAACATTTTCTAAATAAAAAACAACATGATCCAGAATACTGTTAGAAGGTTAATGTGTGCTGTAATATGTTATTTCTATTATTTAAGTCAGTCTCAGAATCATGACTTTTCAATAGTTTAATATTGATTGCTTTGAGTACAAATTATTTGGCACCAAGTAAATATTTTCCTTGGTGCCAGATCCTCAGGAACTGCTGCTACCAGCATCCCACTGTTTTCACTTTTAATAAATATTAATTTTTATTATCAGGTTACCAGCCAGCCTGCCAGACAGTCAAAGGCAGGCTACTGTATAGAGCCAATTATGAGCTGGTCTATTTTTAACCTTATCTACATAAAAATCCCAGTTACTATTGTTCATGGTGAAACTGCTTTTTGGATTCAGAGACTAGTCTGCAGTTAGCCTGCTGGCCTGCTACATTACTGCTGTGTTGGAACCATTTTCTGAGGCTGCAGAGTCACCAATGACCTAATATATGTTTTACATATCACACTCACTTATTTCTTTCTTTATGTGATTGTGCAGTTATGTCTTATTTGCTCCTGGTCAGTATGGAGTATTATTACTTTTATATTTCGGTTGAGCCCATACATTTTTTTTTTTTGCCTGCCAAAAAGTGTCTGACAAATGAATGTATGTAAACCAAATGTGAATTCTGCAGCTAGTGTCGGTTCCTTCAAGGACATGATAGACAGAGTGTACCACATTCTATCTCGCCCTCCCTCTTTGCTTTAAAAATCTAGGTCAGTTGTATATTAGAGACAATGATGAAATCTCTCAGAGGAAAGACCAGTGAATCATTCAAGAGGGAATGTTATGCTTTTACCAGTCACAGAAGTAAAGAGAAGCTACATTCAGTATAATAAAATTGTCTCAAAAAATCTGTTCGTCTTCAGATTATAGCAATGCTGTAATAATGGCAACAAAATAAGCAGTGTCTATTGATATTAGCATGCATCACACTTTAGAGACTGTGGCAGTGTTTGATATCATTTCTGTTCAAAAACTCACTCAAAATTTTTTGTTCAAATTTTTCATTTTCCAATACAATACATCAAATAATCAAACATGTATATATAGCCATAATTTAGGATTTTAGAACTGCATATGATGTTTGTTTGCTTTTATTTAACACCACTTTCAGCATCAATGGCTATTTACAATGCACGCAGTGTTACATCGATACACAAAGTTACTTCAAAACTAGTCAGATTGGGACTGTGGTAGCCTAGCGGTTAAGGTACTGGACTATGGACCAGAAGGTCCAGGATTCAAATCCCACCTCTGCCAAGCTGCCACTGTTGGGTCCTTAACCCACAATTGCTTGGATGGTAAGATTGTACCAATTGTAAGTCACTCTGGATAAGAGCATCTGCTTAGTACTGTAACTGTAAATGTAAATGTAGATATACTCATATCTGGCCAATAGAGTGTAATTAATTAACCTAGTGCATGTCTTTGGACTATGGGAGCAAACCTGAGTACCCAGAGTAAACCCATATGGACCTGGGGAGGATGTTTGCAGAAAAAACCCCAGCCACTGGGGGCGTACTATTAGTTCTGGTCCCAAGCCCAGCTAAGCGGGGAGGGTTGTGTCAGAAAGGGCATCACACTCACTCACTCACTTGACTATTTAGGGACAACTAATTCACATCTTTGAAGTGTGGGAGGCAACGGCAGGCCCAGAACCTGGGTCTATGGAGCTATAAGGCAACAGTACAAGCCACTGTGATACCCTAATTACATTTAATATTAATTATATTTGCAATAAGCACACAATGCAGTCTGAGATGGACTGGTGTCCCAACCAAGGTGCGCTTGCTGTGCCCTGTGCCATCCAGGGATAGGTGCCAGAGCCCCACGACCCTGACTGCTAAATGTAGTCCATACATCTTCATATATAGCTGTTCAAAGCATAGGTTTCACTTTTCTTCAATCTGGCATAAAACTGGTCTGTTGTAACTCTATTTTCTCTTCTAAATCAACAGATACGTTTCTTCTCAGCACAGTGAAGGGCCCGTATCACGGTCAGTTCCTCAGTTCTTCATATTTTCAATCCTTTAATCTTCCCCTGTCGTTCATTTCAGAACGTCTTCTTACTTTTGGACACTTCTGTCCATGTCTTCGCTTTCATCCACAGGTAAGCAATTGAACACAGTGTATCAGAATTAATCTCAAAATCTTTCACTTTAATTGTGCTTTAACACGTCAAACTAATAGTCTAGCATAGCGTATGTATACATGTACATGAATTATGTATTTTTATATTAATATGAATGTATACAGGACATGCATTGTACTTGAAAACGATGTCAATACATAAGCTTTTATTTTGTGTACGACCGCCACTTTTTCTGCGCTTTTGAAAATCCCACAATGCAGTGCGCGCGTTGTCATGGCGGCTTACTGGTGAGGAGTGGTGTTTCACTTCGTTTTAGTTATTGTTTGTGCAATTTTCTGGTTTTTATTTTTATCTACTTCATTAAGAGAGACGCCGTTTATCACAGTGTAGATATCAATAAATACGTATTATGTCGATTTGTGTGCAGTGGCGACTGTGTGCTTAGGTGGCGTTAGCTAGATAAAGGCTGAAGCCAATATTGGGTCCGTGTAAACATGTAGTGCACTACATAGGGTGCATCAGCCGGTTCACATGCGCTCTCTGTAGTGCGCTTTTATAAGTAACACGGGGTTATTTGTGCTCTTTCCGAGTTATGTGGTGTAGTTAAGATTTTTGTTTACAAGCTGGGCTTCTACTAGACGCGTTTTAACTGGAGATGTTGTTTTCATGTAACAGATAAAGTTAATAGGAGAGCCCAGATACGCAGTCACCAGAACACCATGAGCACTCAGGTAAGTTGCCAGATATTGAGTGTTTTACATTGTTTGGTGTGTTTTTAGGTCGCTTTATGTTTTTCACATGGCTTCTGTCTTTGTCTTTCTCAATTTAGTACAGCATACTATTCAAGCAGGAGCATGGTAAGTAAATATAAGACTTCATAACTACTCAAAGGCAAAATCGCCATTGCATTTGCACTAGTTCAAAGCCCATGAACGTCGGAAAGAATGTGCAGTGGGTTCAGTGAGATTCAGAAATGTCTTGAAATAAACTAGTAGGCTAGAAAAAGTAGGCAGAAATAATAATATTCCAATTTGCTGAATAATACTCTCCAGTTTTAGGATGTTTGTTATTTAAAGATTTACATTTACAGTATTTAGCAGACGCCCTTACCCAGAGCGACTTACAGTTGGTACAATCTTACAATCCAAGCAATTGTGGGTTAAGGGTCTTGCTCAAGGACCCAACAGTGGCAGCTTGGCAGAGGTGGGATTTGAACCCTGGATCTTCTGGTCCATAGTCCAGTATCTTAACCGCTAGGCTACCACAGAGCATTGCCTGGTTTTATTTGTGATCTAAAATGAGCATATTTAAAAGTAAATGAAATTAATGAATGGGATATTTTTGAAGATCAAGTAGAGGGTAAAACTGATGGAATCGCTCAGATTCTGTTGAGAAAACATTATGGAATTTCCTTGTGGTTTGCTTTTCTGAAGCAAATGCAGGCAAAAGTTTAAACAAGAGCATCCAAACCTTAATGGGCTGTTGAACTTGGCTATTTGAAAACAAGAGAGTTGTTGGTTGAAACGGTGGAAAGGATTATAAAGTTTTTTCAAGAAGGACATCCAAACTGGAGTGTGGCAAAATATGTTAGTTGTACCCAATAAGTTCTGTGTAAAAGTTAGTGCAAGTAGAAAAACAGACTGGGAAGGTGATAAAAGGAAACCATATGGTTAGACCAAGGAAAATGCCGAAGTGCCTTATATATAAAATGCACAACAAAACAAATGGGTGGAAACAGGAGTCAATAATTGTAGCAGAACTGTAAGAAATCGGCTGAATGAAATTTATACACAGAAAAATCAGCACCAACACCTAAACCAAAGACACAACTAATGGGGTTAATGGTCAGGTTAGAGTGATACTCAGTGAGGAATCATAAATCTGCATTGGCCAAGGAGATGATGCTGGAACATGTCTGGTGGCATTCTAATTAAACATGTAAAGATGACCGCTTGAAGAAAACAAATTTCGCTCCTCAATTGTGTTACGAGGTTTCACGCCAGGTAAAGTGAGATCATTAACTCGACAGTCAACATTCTTCTGATAGAAAGGTTTAGGCAATTATTAGCTTCTGGAGGCATTTCTAAATCCTAATGTCAGTCTGTATCTGTTTCTGCAGCTCATGATGATGCCATATGGACAGCAGCATGGGGAAGGAGTGAGAAGGATGGATCAGAGACTATTATAACTGGCTCTCTGGATGATATGGTGAAAGTGTGGAAATGGTAATGTTATCCTGGCAGGTTAGGAGTGTTGGATTAGTCATAGCTGGATTGCTTGCTCCTGCTCAGGGGTTCCAGTGCCTACCATCAAATTGGGTCCCTGCTCTGGTGGGCTTGTATATTAGACTGCTTTGCCACCTGAGTGCCTGCACTGCATGTTGTCAGTTTTAAGTTTGCACGGCTCATATTTTATGGGCAATGTTGCTAGTCATGCGATGCTTGCTGTGTTTTATTTCTGGTTTAGGGTAGATTTCAACTATTGAACATTTGGGTGGAAAAAAAAGATCAAATGTCAGCTGCACTGCAAGCACAATTACTGTTTAAACTGACACTTTCCTAGTTTGGAGACATACACTGGGGCAAAAAAAGTATTTATTCAGCCACTGATTGTGCAAGTTCTCCTACTTAGACAGATGAGAGAGGTCTGTAATTTTCATCATAGGTACACTTCAACTATGAGAGACAAAATGAGGAAAAAAAGTAGAATTTTTAAAGAATTTAATTGTAAATTATGGTGGAAAATAAGTATTTGGTCAATAACAAAATTCAACTCAATACTTTGTAACATAACCTTTGTTGGCAAGGACAGAGGTCAAACGTTTCCTGTAAGTCTTCTTCACCAGGTTTGCACACGACTGTAGCTGGTATTTTGGGCCCATTCCTCCATGCAGATCTCCTCTAGAGCAGTGATGTTTTGGGGCAACAAGGACTTTTTCTATGGGGGCTGAGGTCTGGAGACTGGCTAGGGCCACTCCGGATCTTGAAATGCTTTTTACAGAGCCACTTCCTTTGTTTGCCCGAGCAGTGTGTTTTGGGATCATTGTCATGCTGGAAGACCCAGCCACGTTTCCACCTTGAATGCTCTAACTGATGGAAGGAGGTTTTGGCTTAAAATGTCACGATACATGGCCCCGTTCATTCTTCCCTTAACACGGATCAGTCGTCCTGTCCCCTTTGCATAAAAACAGCCCCAAAGCATGATGTTTCCACACCCATGCTTCACAGTAGGTATGGTTGTTCTTGGATGCAACTCAGCATTCTTCTTCCTCCAAACACGACGAGTTGATTTTTTACCAAAAAGTTCTATTTGGGTTTCATCTGACCACATGATATTCTCCCAATCCTCTTCTGGATCATCCATATGCTCTCTGACAAACTTCAGACGGTCCTGGACATGTACTGGCCTAAGCAGGGGGACACGCCTGGCACTGCAGGATCTGAGTCCCTCTCGCGTAGTGTGTTACTGATGGTAGCCTTGTTACTTTGGTCCCAGCTCCCTGCAGGTCATTCATCAGGTCCCTGCGTGTAGTTCTGGAATTTTTGCTCACCGTTCTCATGATCATTTTGACCCCATGGGATGAGATCTTGTCGGGCCCCAGATCGAGGGAGATTATCAATAGTCTTGTATGTCTTACATTTTCTTACAGTTGCTCCCACAGTTGATTTATTCACACCAACCTGCTTGCCTATTGTAGATTCACTCTTACCAGCCTGGTGCAATGCTACAATTTTCTTCCTGGTGTCATTCGACTTTGGTCTTGGCCAT
Organism: Ancistrus triradiatus; assembly: GCA_025084515.1. Classification (NCBI taxonomy): domain Eukaryota; kingdom Metazoa; phylum Chordata; class Actinopteri; order Siluriformes; family Loricariidae; genus Ancistrus; species Ancistrus triradiatus. The sequence goes on along the minus strand of JAJAGP010000746.1, from coordinate 217,778 downwards.
GGTTGAGTTTGGAGTCTGACTGTCTGAGGCTGTGGACAGGTGTCTTTTATACAGATAACGAGGTCAAACAAGTGCCATTAATACAGGTAACGAGTGGAGGAGAGAAGAGCTTCTTAAAGAAGAAGTTACAGGTCTGTTAGAGCCAGAAATCTTGCTTGTTTGTGGGTGACCAAATACTTATTTGCCACCATGATTTACAATGAAATTCTTTAAAAATCCTACAAAAAGATTCCCTTGATTTTTTTTTAAATCTCATTTTGTCTCTCATAGTTGACGTGTGTCTATGATGAAAATTACAGACCTCTCTCATCTTTCTAAGTAGGAGAACTTGCACAATCAGTGGCTGACTAAATACTTTTTTGGCCCACTGTACATTGTAACAATGACTGACTTTTTTTTTTTTTTGGTCTTGGTGACTTCATGTTTACCAATAATGGCAAGTGAGCAAGCCTAGTTGAATCTTTCTGCAGATTATATTATATATTCTCAGGTGCGAGAGAGCAGTTTTTCCCCCATAGTTAATCAAGTAAAATATCTACATAATGTGTGTGTGTGTATATATATATGAATGTATGAGTGTGTGTGTACGTATATGTATGTGTGTGTGTGTGTGTGTGTGTGTGTGTGTGTGTGTGTGTGTGTGTGTGTGTGTGTATATATATATATATATATATATATATATATATATATATATATATATATATATATATATAATATACACACACACACACATACATACATTCATATATATACACACACACACACACACACATATATATATATATATATATATATATATATATATATATATATATATAATATACACACACACACATACATACATATACGTACACACACACTCATACATTCATTGACAAAAAAACACACTCAAATGTCAGATGGCTGCAACATTCAGTGTGCGGTTGTTCCAGGTAAAGATTACAGTCGTGGTCTGATTAGACACTGTGTATCGCCACAAGAGGGTGTAAAAGGGTCTCAGAGCATACTTTTGGCTAGAGTACCTCTTGGTGAGATATTGTTGTCTGCAAGACATGCCTTTACAACGTAATCAAAGACATGTGGCCTAGGTGGGGGACTTTGAGAGGAGGCGCATCACTGGCCCGAGAGAAGCAGGATCGTCATTTCAACAAATTGCCTGCCATCTAGGCCATTCTGACCTAGCTGTTAGGAGGTGTTGGGAGCAATGGCACCCGCACGGTGAACAGGCTCCGGACAGCCCACAAAGATCACCAAGTAGAGAGGATTTTTTTGGTCCCCTGACAAGCATGAGCAGCTTCCACAGTTTTGTTGTCCACCATCCAGACCCGGGTGGCACCTTCAGTACACATCCCTCTCTCTGCCCGGACAATTAGCAGAAGGAAATTTGTTGTTATGGCACTCATTACATGTCCTGCCATTGACGAACAGCCACCACCGCCTTTGTTTGCAGTGGTGTCGTGAATGAGAAATCTGGACTGCTATGGACTAGAACCATATTATCTTTAGCAACGAATCCAGGTTCTGTCTGGGATCCAACGATGGTCGGTTTCGAGCATGGAGCGCTTCAGTCCTGCCTTTTCTGTGAAGTGACACACTGGGTTAGGGTTCACATACGACAGTGTCACCTCTAGTAGTGATACGAGTGACACCAACAGCTCAGCAAAATGTGCAGGACATCCTATGTTGTCTCACATGGCAGGACTTCTAACTGGCATTTTCCAGTAGGATAATGCTCGCCCATTTCATATGAAGTAGAGACATGGTGAAGGATCAGTGCAACTGTTTTTTTTTTATTATTTTTTAAATTAACTTTAATTAAACATTATTTCCGGTGGCTTGGTGGTAGGAGGCGGTGCTTGCAAATGGCAGTTACTTAGGGCCTGGGTTCGAATGCCAGGTTGGGCTTGCAACGTAAGGATCGAAACTCCAAAATGGAACCATGTGATGGATTGATGCTCTGTCAAGGTGTACTTCTGTCTGCACAAGTAGAATTCCTTCTCCCTTGACCCTGACCAGGATAAGCGCGGTAATAGAGGATGTTTGCTTTGCTTTCCTTTTTTAATGTTAGTTCTTTCATATGTTTTCTTTGTGGAATGAAGCTATCCTCAAACTCGTTGTCCCCACCTTTATTTTTCTTTACCAAGGGTGTGAACATTTCTGAAACTGACTGTAGAAGATTTGTTACTCTTACACTGAATTGCATATTCAGTTTATCTAAAGCTAATGTAGTCAAGTACCTGTACTTACTTTGTGTTCAGTATTTGTAATGTCGTATGCTTGACCTCTCCCTACAGGTCAGACGAAAAGCTGGAGCTGCTGTGGACTATGGAGGGCCACCAGCTGGGTGTGGTGTCTGTGGACATTAGTCACAATGGCGCCATTGCGGCATCCAGCTCCCTGGATGCTCATATCCGCCTCTGGGACCTGGAGTCTGGCAGACAGATTAAATCCATGGATGCCGGACCTGGTGAGGGCAGCTTACAGCAGGAGTAGATTTTTTTTTTTGTGTGTAAATATTTTGATTTATAACGATGACATGATTTTCTTGTTTTTGGTGATGTTGCTAACTCATGGATAAAATATACGGAATGATGCTATACTTGTTGTAATAGTTGGTGAATAGGTGTTCTAAATGGAAATGGTCAGAAATAGACTTTTTTTTCAATCATTCATTTTATTAATGTTGCAGAATTTCATTGGGGCTGGTTCCTTATTGTAAGTCTGAAGTGTGTAAAACATTTGGAATTTTCATGAGAGGGCAAGCTAGATTTAACTAGGGTAGAAAAAAATTTAAGATCTAGATGTGAAACTGGTGAATATAGAAACACAGACAGGGGATGAAGGATAACTGGAAAGTGTAGAACCCTATGGAGCTGTAATGATTTGTCCAATCCAACATGTTGACTACGAATACCAACTGTTATATATATATACACACACACACACACACACACACACACACACACACACACACACACAGTGGTGCTTGAACGTTTGTGAACTCTTTAGAATTTTCTACATTTCTGCATAAATATGACCTAAAACATCATCAGATTTTCACACAAGTCCTAAAAGTAGATAAAGAGAACCCAGTTAAACAAATGAGACAAAAATATTATACTTGGTCATTTATTTATTGAGGAAAATGATCCAATATTACATATTAGTGAGTGGCAAAAGTATGTGACCCTTTGCTTTCAGTATCTGGTGTGACCCCCCCCGTGCAGCAAATAACTGTAATAAACATTTCCTGTAAACTGTTGATCAGTCCTGCACACCGGCTTGGAGGAATTTTAGCTCATTCCTCCGTAACAGAAAACAGCTTCAGCTCTGGGATGTTGGTGGGTTTCCTCACATTAGCTGCTCACTTCAGGTCCTTCCACAACATTTCCATTGGATTAAGGTCAGGACTTGGCCATTCCAAAACATGAACTTTTATTCTTCTTTACCCATTCTTTGGTAGAACAACTTGTGTGCTTAGGGTCGTTGTCTTGCTGCATGACCCCTTCTTCTCCTGAGATTCAGTTCATGGACACGATGTCCTGACATTTTCCTTTAGAATTCTCTGATCTAATTCAGAATTCATTGTTCCCATCAATGATGGCAAGCCGTCCTGGCCCAGATGCAAGCAAAACAGGCCCAAACCATGATACTACCACCACCATGTTTCACAGATGGGATAAGGTTCTTATGCTGGAATGCAGTGTTTTCCTTTCTCCCAAAATAACGCTTTTCTTAAAACCAGAAAGTTCTAATTTGGTCTCATCCGTCCACAAAACATTCTTCCAATAGCCTTCTGGCTTGTCCTCGTGATCTTTAGCAAACTGCAGACGAGCAGCAATGTTCTTTTTGGAGAGCAGTGGCTTTCTCCTTGCAGCCCTGCCATGCACACCATTGTTTGTTCAGTGTTCTTCTGATGGTGGACTCATGAACATTAACATTAGCCAATGTGAGAGAGACCTTTAGTTTGCTTAGAAGTTACCCTGGGGTCCTTTGTGACCTCACCAACTATTACACGCCTTGCTCTTGGAGTGATCTTTGTTGGTCGACCACTCCTGGGGAGGGTAACTCTGGTCTTGAATTTCCTCCCATTTGTACACAATCTGTCTGACTGTGGATTGGTGGAGTCCAAACTCTTTAGAGATGGTTTGTAACTTTTTCCAGCCTGATGAGCATCAACAACTCTTTTTCTGAGGTCCGTGCCATGATACACTTCCACAAACATGTGTTGTGAAGAGCAGACTTTGATAGATCCCTGTTCTTTAAATAAAACAGGGTGCCCACTCACACCTGATTGTCATCCCATTGATTGAAACACCTGACTCTAATTTCACCTTCAAATGAACTGCTAATCCTGAGGTTCACATACTTTTGCCACTCACTAATATGTAATATTGGATCATTTTCCTCAATAAATAAATGACCAAGTATAATATTTTTGTCTCATTTGTTTAACTGGGTTCTCTTTATCTACTTTTAGGACTTGTGTGAAAATCTGATGATAAATAGACAAACAGTGCCTTATCAACTTGAGTTATTCCAAAACTGATGTTTGTGAAACACTGATATCACCCAATTCCAAATCTTTTGGCCTCTGCCCAAGATTCTAAAACGATTTGATCCTTCATAAGATTAAATAGTGATGCACCATAATCTACTACCCTAGTCCACATCTGTCAGCCATAAACACTGAGCAGAAGCAACACAGAACCCAGGGAATTGTGGTAATGCTCCTACAGGTGATCTGTTTCTCCTTCACAATTTCTGTTTTAGTTGATGCTTGGACTGTAGCCTTCTCCCCTGACTCCAAGTACATTGCCACGGGCAGTCATCTTGGGAAAGTTAACATCTTTGGCATTGAGAGTGGGAAGAAGGAGTACTCTTTAGACACCAGGGGGAAGTTCATCCTGAGCATCGCCTATGTAAGCACATCCATCATCAACACTTTAAATGTTTTATGTGTTTTGAACATACTGCATGGCTTACAGATCATGAAGGTGTGGAGAATCTATTGTCTGATGTCTCCTCTGTCCTGCTTCTCCTTTTCCAGAGCCCAGATGGAAAGTATTTAGCAAGCGGTGCCATAGATGGAATCATTAATATTTTTGACATTGCCACTGGGAAACTACTGCACACGCTGGAAGGTAATTATTTCTGGTAAATATATTAAAGGTTGATTTTGAAGATGTTGAGTCTTGGTGTAATACTGGAATAATAAGATTCTAGACTGCGTCAACTTTTCCAGCCTCCACAGGGTTGGTTCTGGTGAAATAAAGCTCTCTGTTTTTTTGCTTGCAGGCCATGCTATGCCCATTCGCTCTCTCACATTCTCTCCCGACTCCCAGCTTTTAGTCACAGCCTCGGATGATGGCTACATCAAGATTTATGATGTGTAAGTTGAGCTGTGAGATTAGTCTTCTCATTACCTCCATGTGCAGGGATGCATTTATGAAGCCTGCTACATTAAATTTGTTTTCTTGTGAAACATTTCCTCCAAAAATCCAGTTAATATAATCATCTGTGAAACTCTATACTCGCTGCTTGTCATGTAGTCATTCTGTGTATGTGTTCTGTGTAAGACTTGTGTTTGTCTTGCAGGCAACATGCCAACCTGGCAGGCACTTTGAGTGGCCATGCATCTTGGGTCCTTAATGTGGCCTTTTCACCTGATAACACACACTTTGTTTCAAGGTAGGTTCAAACGTAGTAGGGATTTTCTTATAAGAAACCCAGATGGGTATCGGACCAGATTTGTCGTTCCGATACCTGTGTGTTATTAGGGATCAGTGGTCACAAAGGTCCAGGAGTTCAGGTACTTGGGATGAACTGTCCAAGGAAATGGGGAGTGTAGATAGGAGGTGAAGAAGAGAGTACAGGCAGGATGGAGTGGGTGGAGAAGAGTGTCAGGAGTGCTGTGTGACAAAAGGGTCGCAGCAAAAAGTGAAAGGAAAAGATTTATAAGAGAGTAGTGAGACCAGCCTTGTTGTATGGCTTAGAGACAGTGGCACTGACAAAGAGACAGGAAGCAGAGCTGGAGGTGGCAGAACTTAAGATGTTTTGAGGTTCTCTTTAGGAGTGCCTAGGGTGGACAGGATTAGGAATGAGATCATCAGAGGGACAGCACAGGTTGGAAAATGGGAGACAAAAATTCAAGAGGGAAGACTGAGATGGTTTGGACATGTGCAGAGGAGGGATAGTGGATATATTGGTAGGAGGATGTTGGAGATGGAGCTGCCAGGGAAGAGACGGAGAGGAAGGCCAAAGAGGAGTTATTTGGTTGTGGTAAATGAAGATATGCAGGGAGTTGGGGTGAGAGTAGAGGACGTGGAGGACAGGGTGAGGTGGAAACGTTTAACTCGCTGTGGTGACCCCTGATAAAGGGAGAAGCCGAAAGAAGAAGAAATGTATTGCGCCATTTAACAGTGTCTGACCTTCTTGTCACTAGCTCCTCAGATAAGAGCGTGAAGGTGTGGGAGGCGAGCACCAGGGCGTGTGTGAACACATTCTTTGATCATCAGGACCAGGTGGGTCTGGCACTATGTGCAATACTGTGACTGATGATAGGCTTTATTAACATTAGATGGAGCATTCTCTCCCATAAAATGTCTCTGTGGAAGTGCAAACATAAATCATGGAGTACCACATTAAACTTTATAAACTTATAAAGCCATTATAAGGAAATGGCTTAATGCCCTGTAACAGCTCAGACAGGCGTGATCAATAATGTGTGAGAGCAGGAGCTGGTCATTTAAGCTTTCTCCATGTTGAATGGTTTACTCTAGGCTTGAGTTGATCATGAAATTTAGGCCAGCTATTATCATCAGACGAATCACAGCAAGCAATATCATTGTGAGGCACATTCACTATGGGGGGGAAAACTGCATGTGATTGTTACAGTCTTACAACATGTAATTATTATATAGCCTCATTGCCTTTTGGGGTAGCTTCTAATGTCACAATTATTTACAATGAGATTTAATACTCGGTTAATCAAACATAAATCATTGTCCATTGTAATGTGTGTTCATTCATTCTTATCCATCTTCAGTTGCTCTGAACAGTCACCATCTGGTGGTGCTTCACATCCATTTGGTCGAACCCAAAATACTGCCTCATTGGTGTGTTAGCAGCGTTTTGAATATGCTCATCCATGTTACTCACTACGGGAGAGCAGATCTCATCTACCAGAGACCCATTCATCTGTATATGTCCAGTTGTTTGCTGGAATCCTCCTGTCATTCGAATTGGCTTTTAAAGTTTCTGTGTGAGTGGTTGAATAGTTCTTGTTTGTATAGTGTATAATCATGAGCAGTATTTCCTAATGAATAGCAATTAATATAGTAATACTATTCTATATTAACTCTCTATGGTTATAGAAAAGCAACTGATAAATAAACTGAGCCCAAAAATAAAAAACATGACATGTTAGTCAGATTTGTTTACAATGGAGCATTGTCTCAAAGCAGTTTTAGAACGTTCTGTTATCTAAGGTCAGTCCCAAATTGAGCAAGTTTTTGTAAAGTGGCAAGGGAAAACTCCCTAAATCTTAAGGAAGAAACCTTGGGAAGACAAAGGTTCAAAAACATATTATATGAGATATATATATAAGAATTAAACTGAGTTATCCAATTAATAAGTGTATACAGTGGTGCTTAAGTTTGTGAAGCCTTTAGAATTTTCCATATTTCTGCATAAATATGACCTAAAGTTCTCTTTATCTACTTTTAGGACTTCTGATGATGATGTTTTAGCTCATATTTATGCAGAAATATAGAAAATTCTAAAGGGTTCACAAACTTTCAAGCCCCACTGTAATAATAGTTTAAATAAACACTCACTATCTGCTTGATCCAAACAGAGGCTAAATAAATATTAAAAGAGAAAATACAATATGTAAACTAGGGATGCACCGATATTGAATTTCTCGGGACGATACGATATCCGACATTTAGCACATTATTGTGGCCGATACCGACGTTAAAAACCTTTTTGCATTTAAAAACCTTATCTGTATATGAACTGTTGTTAAAATCTGGATCAGTAATTCATTTTAGCAATAAAATAATAATAAGCAATACAACGGATAAATCAGACACACATTGTGGTTCACTCAAAGGAAAAATGGTTTAATTCCATTTTATTTCTTTAACTGCATATAGAACTATAAACTCAGCAACATCAGATATTTTGCTTTGAGTAACAGCCAAAAGAAAGAACAAAAATATTCGTAAGTAAATATATAATAAATATTGGTTATAATATCGGCTGAAATTCTAATATCGAACCACTAGCGATAAGTGGGAAACAGTACGACAAATTATCGACAAATAATATATAGTGCATCACTAATGTAAACTATTATTTCAGAGAAAATGAAATATTAAGAAGAGCAAAATAAAGTAGAGTATAAAGCTATTTTGTCTAAGACGATAGTGAAACTAAAACACGGATTTGCTGTACGATCTTGTGTCCTCAGCAGGGAAAAAAGAAAATAAAACAATGATCATCTCGATAATATTGGTGCCTATCATCATGATGTTCATTAATGTCATCAGCCTGGGTTTCTACCCAACACTTTATAAGATGGATGACTAAAAGTCTCCTACTCTTATAACCCATGCATTTCTTCTTAATGCTGTGTCATTGCCAGATGTGTGTAGTTCTATTCATTTAAAAATACATCTGTATAACTCATGGATTTGATGTATAAGGAGTTGGAGATTGTTGACGTGTGTTTGAAAATCCCAGTGGCATAAGTCCGTGTTAAACAGTGTTTGTGCAGAACTTTTTGCTACATGAGACTTCTGGATGTTTGTTTGGTAGGTATGGAGTGTGAAGTACAACAGCAGCGGTTCAAAGATCATTTCGGCTGGAGACGACCGAGCCATCCACATCTACGACTGTCCCACGTGAAGCAGTCGAGCTCCTGTGGTCTGTTTTTCATGCAGGGAAGATCTCAAACTAGTGCATGAGCATGACACCAGAAAAAGCAGCCCCTGTTGTTATGTAAATAATGGTATCTAATTCAAACAGGATGGGGTGTTGAGCATCAGCTAAAATTATTCTTTGTGGTCCAGTTTGCAAATAAATACAGCCTGTAACTTACAGGAAGCACTGCTTCACTTTCTACCTAAAACAGCAGAGCTAAAATGCATTTAATGTGGCATGATGGGTTTTTTATGTTTCCTGAACCATGGGTTACTTGTCACACAATAAACCTTTTTTAATACGTCTGATTGTAGATCTTCTGTTTTTAGTGTTACCAGTTTTATAACCGATCACCTCTACAGGGCCTACAGAAAATCATCAGAACTTTTTGTATCCTTTTGCTAATGAGTCTACACAACTTTTTCCCAGAGCTTAACTTTACACCTTTACAACCATGGTGAACAGCTGGGACGGTGGTAGCCTAGCGGGTAAGGTACTGGACTATGGATCAAAATGTCCAGGGTTCAAATCCCCCTGCCAAGCTGCCACTGTTGGGTCCTTGAGCAAAGCCCTTAACCCACAATTGCTTGGATTGTAAGAGGGCGTCTGCTAAATGCTGTAAATATAAATGTAAATGTTTTATTCTGAAGTAATTCCGACCACTGGAGTTTGTCAGGTGGGGCCAGTTACCCAGGTGAATGATCTGGATGGTGATTAGAATGGGTAAATACAGCTGAGAAAATTGAGTATGACAAAATGTAAGAATTTTGAATGGGTAATATTTGTTATGGGGTTATATATTATATTCTATTCTATTCTATATGAGTATTCGGCTGTCTAGTGCGCCCTCTGCTGGCCTCTGCCATGCCAGTGCATAAAATGAAGCCCGTAACAAACGGTTTTAAATGTCCGGTTTCGTTGTAGATGAACCGTAAACCCAAACGTTCGGCTCATTTCATACATTGGCCAAGCGTGTTCTGTTGTTAACCGGTCAACCATCGAGATTTGGAGTTAAACGTGATTAGTTATAACTTAAATTAGAGCAGTTCAATCAATTTAGTTGATTAATATGCTAGGTAAGGGGACGAGGAACACGAAGCTAGCCTCTGAGCTATCTAACATGGTGCACCAGGAACCCTGTGATAAGGTTTTCTGTGTTTAAGTTAGGAAGGATTGTGTTGAACATCCTCTCTGTTTAGCCTCGTCACCAATAAGTTCTGTGCACCTTGGATACACAAATTTTAGACCACCTTAAACATGCAAGTACTCTTGCTAATTATATGACACGCGTTTAAATGCTAGCAGGGCATGGTTGGGTACTTTTCACACACAGTTGCCTGTGTCTGAGGGATGGAATGGCAGATTAGATTGCGATTTGTTTCCTGCCTCTCATACAGTGATGCTTGTCAAAACATTGGTATGAGTGGTGGGAGACTATGGAAATCACAGCATGCCCCTCCACACTTGTAGCTTCTTGTTGAATACCAACACTGGTTGGTAAAGACAATTGGTTGTGGCTTGACATGTATCATAAGGGCTAGCTGTAGAACTTTATGCTCAGAATGTCGGTCGTGCACATTGGCTATATCGCGGACACAAAAACAAGATTTTATCTTGCTGTGCTGTGCAAAAGTCTTAGGCCACCATTAGATTATATATACACCATTGTTGTAGCAGTGGTATAATGACCATATATAATTATTTCTCAGTTTAATAGAATACAACCAGAAAATACAGGGAATTTTTATGTAGTATTAAAAAACTGGGGAAAAAATTAGGAAAACAGTTCTTTAGGTTACAGTGGCAGGTATTTCGTGTGACCTCCCCTTACACTTGAGCAATCGCAGCAACTGGCAGCGTCATCGGGATGCCAAGTTGACCCTTCTACAGTCCAAAGCAGCTTGATCAGAAATGGTCTTTGTGGAAGCGTAGCTGCCAAGAAACCACTTTTTCAGAAGGGGAACAGGGTGAAAAGGTTAAGATACGCTAAAACTCACAAGGATTGGAATGATGATTAGTGGAAAAGAGTATTATGGAGTGACAAATTCAAGTTTTGGGTCCAATCATTGACAATATGTTATATATATATATATACCATAATATGAAAGTGTACTCAATAGATGGTGACCCAGAGTTCTGATTGTCATCTATGGAGTTTGGCTTGTTCTGTGTCCACATTTATCCATCTTTGTACCTCAGTTCATGCTAATAATTCAACTGGCCACTGTACAATTTGCCTTAGTGTGAACATGAATGAATGTTTAATGGCATGTAATAGACTACTGGATTTGCAGGTTCTAATCCAACGCTGCATCACTTTCTGGAGAGGTCACCCTTACCCATCGTGACTGATTAGAATATCGCTGTTAACTGAGAAAGGAATGAAGAAACCACAGGTAGGTGACAGTGAACTTTAATTTGAGTTATGATTAGCACAGACACACACATTCAGATTAGAAAGTAACACAGTGCACTTAGACACATCCATACAAGTAATCAATTTATACTATACAAAGATGGGTTACATTTACAACATATTATTTCCAGAGTAAAACCTAACCTTGGCCCCAAAGCACATCTTTTCACCTACAATAGTCTACAGACATTGTGAAAAGATAGTTTTGTACAGTGTGGTGATAAAAAAATAGACTTGGTTGGAACGTTTGTTACCAACTCCAGTTGGACAATTAAAAATGTGCTCCAGACAAAAAACACCCTTAGTAGCCAGAGTTTCCTAAAAAAGAGACGCTAGCATATGCTGCCAACTAACATACAATGTGTGACGTTGTCTACATCCCATCCTATTAACTGGCACGTGCTGTAGTTTCCCACATGTTAACATACTGCATATGCTGCACTGAACCTTAAATACTGGGTCTTGGTTGTTTTTTGGACGCGCGAGTGTGCTAATGGGGTTGAAATTCGAGCATTTTTATGGTATTTTTGTTTTACAGTCCTGTAATAAATTCATTTTCCCATCTATATCTTCACTTGCTTTCAAACGGAAGTCACAATCATGCAAGAAACAGAAAGTTTGCTTATTGTGAGGCTTTTATTTAAGAGCCCATACAAAAGCTGAGACCCGTGCTAGGTCTCACGTAATCTGACTGGCTATGAGGGAGCCACTTAGCAGCACATAAACCCAAAAGGTTCCCAAAATAAGTAAAACACATTAAAAACTGGAAGAGTTCTAACACCACAATACATTGCCTGCTTTGTACGGCCATACCGGAGTCAGGCACACTTGAAGGAATACAAAATGCCTTTGTGCACATGGACTTTTCCATGAACTGATGCCATGAAAGTCACTGGCAGTCATGCTGACAGAGTCAGATATGGGATTAGTAGAGGATTTTTCTTAGTGTCTGTGAGAGTGATCCTGTTTGGGGAAAGAAAGTGATCTTACACAACTGAGTCAACAGAACAGTCCTGCCTTCATGCTTCTCTGCTAAATAGAAGAAAAAGGCCGGCATATGCTGTGTTCTGGATGCTGCTATGCTGGTCAGTTATCAAGACCATACAAGTTCCATGTTCCATATTGGTCCAAATTGGTTTACGCTGGTGCTCTTGCTGGTAAAGCTGGTTGTCCAGCACACCAGTGTTCAAAACGCATGTGCTGGTTTTTATTAGCAGGGCTATTCTGTGCATGTCACATTACGCCACTTTTGATCTGTAGACATGTTCATGTGAATGGATGCTATTAAGAAATTAACATAACATCAATCATATTTTGCATCATCAGATTTGAGACCACTTTATTCAGTCTGGAGCCCTGTCAAAATATTCACTGAAATCGCTATTATTTTTCACTAAAGTTCAACTAAAATATCACATTCATTATGGGAAACTGACAAATGATTACTGAGAAAACGTTCATGTGAGCAGTTTAAAATACTGTTTAACTCCTCCAGTGTCAGTGTTCAGGAGGGACAGGAGGTTAACATATTCAGAAGAACAATGCTAGTACTTCAAGGTCTATAAGCAGCATGATAGCTCTGTCCTGTCTACAATTAGTTCACAGTTTATTTGCATTCTGAACTGAGTTTGATCTGGTCAATACCTACTGTTAGGAAATCTTCACGTTTTTATGTAAATGAAAACCATTCACACCAAGTGTACCAAAGGACTGTATTCTGTAGATTTAGTGAGGGACCAAAAGTCTGAGACCACTAATGAAACTGCTTCCATTTAGCTTCTATTTTCTCAAACTGATCTTTACATTACAAATATAACAATCCACAACACACCTCAAAGCTTTGCAAACATATACTTGAAGACCAAAGAGAATCAAGGAGTGGAGACCGCCGTGGAGTTTCCTCCACAGTCACATGACCTAAGCCTGAACATTTATGGGGGCACTTGAAGACAGAGGAAGCCAAGCATTCAGTAACATCACAAGATACGTCTTCTTAGGAATAGTCTGGGCATTTGCTGTCAAGTGTCCCCAATTTCATACACCAAATTCAAACGGTTACAGCACATTTATCTATCAACAAATCATTAGTTAAAAAGCCCAGAATCAGTTAATTTGGATGGTTTGTGGTAGGTTACCATGTAAACATGACAACATTTTCCAAGGTTCTCCATCTAATGGCAAGTGCTACCTGCTATTATGGATGGCACCAGCTGTGTCAAGCAGCTAAGATGACCTATTGAATGTTTGTATACAGGCTATAGAATGCTGAGCTTGGGAAAAAAGCCCAGCTCGCACAAATCTGGTCCACCAAGAAAATACCCAACCGTCCTGATGGCCAGCTTGCACCTGATGGGATAACGCGGATGATCAGATTTTGTACAATCGTGTGTAGTCCATGCCAGCATGGGTGCATGATTAAACAAATCTAACAACCAGGTGCTGTTGATCAATGTTATGTGCAGATTGAGCTAACGTGATTAACTGAAACAGAAGCAGCTATGTAGAGGTACTAAAATTGGGATGGAGACAACCATCCTAAAATGGCAAGACTCTGGTAGCGTAACCTTAAAATCTAATATCATGAGACTACAGCAACAAGATACAAGGTGATTATCCTGCATGAGCAAGGTCTCTCATTTACAGCATTTAGCAGACCTCCTTATCCAGAGCGACTTACAATTGATACAATCTTACAATCCAAGCAATTGTGGGTTAAGGGCCTTGCTCAAGGACCCAACAGTGGCAGCTTGGCAGAGGTGGGATTTGAACCCTGAACCTTTTGGTCCATAGTCCAGTACCTTACCCACTAGGCTACCACAGTCCACTCTCCCACGCTGAAATTTTGCAACTTCCATGTGTGCTTTCCCAGCTCTTTGGCACAAGCGCCCACAAACTGGGAAAGCTGAAGACAAGTAACCCAGTGGTTGGACATGGAAATTGGGTATAGAAGATGAAGTTGGATTTAATTGTCTTTGAAATTGAAAGATGTCCAGCACCACTCTCAGCTTGGAACTGGAAATAACCATTTGGACACCTACACCCCTACATTTACAGTCTGAGGTGGGGGTGGGGGGGCTACCTGCAACTTCATGGAAGTGTTGTGACAAAAAAAAGTCATGGCCCAGAGTAGGGGTGAGCGATACGGCAAAAATATCATGATTTTTTTATTGCAGGATCACAATCATTATTTTATCACAAGTCTTTAACCAAAGTATTCTTGCCCATTAAAATATAGCACTACAGGAAAAAAAAAGAAATGTATAGACCATTTTGGCCAAAGTACCTTCTTGAACAGATGGTATGTATGGTGGTGTCAGAAAAGTATTTGTTTGATTTTTTTGGAACCCCTTTCCAGTGTTTTGAATGGAACCACATCTGTGCCCATGTAAAATATTAAAATGTTTACTACAAACAAGTTCCGATACCGATATTGACTTTTTTGGGGGGAACAACTCTTCGTTGGGGTTTTCATTCATGGATTCCAGCTTGTGAAAAAGGGGAGGGGAAGAAATCCAAGGCACGACTGGTTTATTCTGCGTGAAAGGGACTAGCAAAGTGTGTGCATTGGTTGAGAAAAAAAATAGACATCGCATGTATAAGCATAGAACTGTATAGAATGTACATTCTACAGATGCGTTGTAGCACGATTCAACAACCTCCCTGCGATTCCGTATAGTGGGCACATTCTACTCCTTCATGATCTCATATCATCATATCACCCACCCCTAGCTCAGAGGGAGGGGAAAAAAAGCTAAGCAACTCACCTATGCACAAAAACACAAGGACCGGTATGCAGTACAATGGCAGCAGTTGCTTTGGACTAATGAGGCAAATTTTGAGATTTATCCACTGAAGGACTGGAGTGCGCTCCATGGACCAGTATCTTCATTTAACAGTGAAGCATGGTGGAGGTTCCCTGTAAGTTTGGGGCTGTATTTCTGCAACCAGAGTTAGTGATTTGGTCAATATGAATACCCCTCCTCACTGCTCAGAAGTACAGCCAGATTGTTATCCACCATGCAGTTCCATCATGGGGGCACCATCTGATTGGTCTCCGATTCATTTCCAGCATATCAATGACCCCAAACACACAGCCAAAGTCATAAAGAACTACCTCCAGCAAAAAGAAGAACAAGGAGTCATGCAGTAGATCATATGGGCCCTACAGAGCCTCAATCTCAACATCGTTGAGTCAGTCTGGAATTAGAGGACAAGATGGAAGCAAAAGTCTTCAGAAGAACTGTGGCAGGTTCTCCGAGAAGCTTAGGACATACCAGCTTAGTACCTTCAAAAACTGCACACCAATGTACCGAACAGAGTCGATGCGGTTTTAAAAGCTAGAGTGCTTACATCAGATATTGATTTGGATCAGGTTTTTTCATATACACATAATAATATAAAAATGCAAACCAGAAGCATTTTCACTAGCGGTCTCTGACTTTGGCCTCCACTGTATATGCCTTAACGAATTCATGAAGCACCTGTGTACTTTACCCAAACAATAAAATCTTTTGTTTGTGTGGCTAGACATTTGAATGGATAGAGGTAATTCATTTTTGGCATCCTTTCCATTTAAAAAAACAACAACAACAAACACTAAAAACAGTTAATATAATTTCTGAAATAGTTCCTCCTGGTCCGCATCCCACAATGTATCACTGTATGTCACACAGTCTGATAAGTTAAAAGTAAGGCAATGTTTAAAAGGCAGGGAGGATCAGAAAAAGTGTTGGCAGTGCTTCTCACCAATGCCTGGTGTGAACAAGTTCAGGACGTAGGCTGAGCCTCTTCAGTGTCTCATAGCCTATGACGATGAGGAGGGATGTGGGCAACGAGGAGATGATTCGTGCCGAGAGCCCCTTGGTCAGTCCCCACGTGCCCTCTTCAGCCAAGAGCTTCTTGAATGTTTCTATTACAGATGAATGTCCTTCCACCTTGGGGTGGAAAAGGTGATTAGAATAACTGATATTGGCAAATAGCACTTAGAAAGATCAAGCATAAGTATTATAAGCATGCATGTTAAGATTGTACCCAACGCTAGGTATGTTATGATGAAAAACATCCAAGACAAAACTGCAGACTCCACACAGAAGGGACCCAGGCCACACCCACTGGGGATCAAACCCAGGAACGTCTTGCTGTGAGGTGATGGTGCTACCCACCAAGCCACCGTACAGCAACAGCCTAGCAACCACGTAGCAACCACTTAATTATTAACTGGCTTTAACAAGCCAAATGATTCAATTTCGCTCACAAACCCAACCCAGTCTAGTTCTACTTTTTAGTTTGGCTTGTCCAAGCCAAATTACTGTTCAACATTTTCTTATTCTTCTCTTTTTGGAAATAAAATTAAAGCACTTTCTTCTAATACAGCTTTGGATAGTCTGGTGACTGTTTACATTTGAATTTCAACTGTCACTTTTCTAACCCATACCGAGCAGTAACACCTCCGTTCTCTCCGTTCCTGTTAACCAGTATTACTCATCTACAGTTAAGCATGGAATTACCATATAGCCATGATACTGGGACAGCTAATGATCCTCATGATTAAATTAGTCAGAGTCTTATGGTGATAAGAGACGTTGGGTTGCTGTCTTCTGCCTCCCGTGGGGTTGCTAATGTCTCATGTGATCCCTCTTGGCTGTGTTTCCTACCAGTTCTCCTCTTTCTAGCTATGCTGCTATAGCTAATGCTGCCGGGGTCTCATGCTACACTTGGCATCAGTGATTGTTAATAAACACTGTGCTCTTAATCAGTAACTAATTACATTTTCTGTTTTCTCTCCGAGCTGTTGTTTCCAGTACCAGTTCCAGCCCCACACATGATGTTCATCCCTGCAGCTCCACCCAAGCTGCTTCCGTCATCAGCTCCAGCCCCACCATACCCGGGCCACTTAATGCAGATGTGCATACTTCACATTTTATTTGAACTTTTGACTCCATGACTTTAGTTTCATTCTTAGATTTATCATCTACGCCGCCCAAGGAGGTTGGGTCCCTTTTTGAGTCTTGGTCCTCCCCAAGGTTTCTTCCTCATAACACTTAGGGAGTTTTTCCTTGCCACTGTCGCCCTAGGCTTGCTCAATTTTGGGATTGGACGTAGTTATTAGGAGATAATCTAAACTTGTAAAGTTGCTTTGAGACAATGCTTCATTGTAAAAGGCACTATATAAATAAATCTGACTTGACTTGACTTTGAGCCATATCTATCTAGACATCTACATTACCTTCAACCATAAATATATTGACAACTTATGAACTAATACCTAGCCATAATATCTGAGCAGCTAAATAATCCTTAAACATATTTCTGGAAAGTTACAAGACAAATAGCCAGCTAATAGCCAAACGGCCATATGAACGAATATCTTTTATATTTCAATATTTTACCTACACTGTAGCAACAGTCTAGCACTCTTGGAATGAGAATAGATCCATAAATACTGGGACAGCTAATGATTCTTGGCCATATACATCCATTTGTAAGAACTAGGAAGATCTGGAAAGGTTCTGTTTTGGGGGGGCGGGGGTACTTTGCTTTCATTTTAAGCCATTTAGCAGACGCCCTTATCCAGAGTGACTTACAATTACAATTGATTCAATCAACAAACCAAGCAATTGTGGGTTAAGGACAGTGGTCGCTTGGCAAAGGTGGGATTTGAACCCTGGACCTTCATGTCCATAGTCCAGTACCTTAACCACTAGCTTAAGGTACTGGACTATGGACAGTCCCGTATCCATATCTAGACAGCTGGACAGCCATTTACCATAAATGTCTGGACAGTTAATGACACTTGAGCCATAACTATCTAGACAAAATGACCTTTAGTCAAATGTTACCACCCCATCACAGCTGTTACACTCAATTACCATTTCACGCATTATATCTCACTTTAGTCAAAAGTAGTAACACCCGTAATCACAGCTATCTACAACCTAGCAGTCAAATAGCAACAGCCTAGCAACCATGTAGCAATTATTAGCTGGCTTTGACAAATCAAATTATTAAAGTTTGTTCACAAACGTTCCCCCAGTCGAGTTCTAACTGCTTGCACTATGTTCTGTGAGCTTGTGAGATACTGTGTCAGTCAAAACCCAATGCAGATTATATAACTTATAATGAAAAACACTGTATTAAAATACAATAGTAGCATAATAGTAGCATTTTCACTAATAGTCTCAACAGCCCTTGCACCCAATGCATCTAGTATGTTTACTCTAGGCTCCTCCCCATTTCTGTACACACTGATGGGTAAATGAACTTATCCTGTTTCAACCGGAGGTTATAAAACTTGATGATCCATTTGCTCAGGGAGATGGGGTGTATACCTGCACTCTGGCTCTCACTACATCCATGGGGTTGGTGAGGGTGGAGGCAGTGGCTGCAGCCATAGGTCCAGCCACGGCTTGCAGGAGCAGATGAGGGCAGTTGGCGGGAGCCAGTTTGGAGAGCTGCTCTGTTTTAATACACAACACAGTTCATTAGTTTCCATACGGTCTAAAAATCACCAATGTCTATTCTGTATCCTTCTCGGCTTCTTTGTCCTAGACATGTATCAGATATCAAAAGTGCTAGTCATACACCTCACAGAGTTTCTACTTTTGATGCCACTATCAAAGTACTTCAATTTTCACTATGGTTCCAAATGATACAAACTATTGAAATCACATAAAAGGTTTTTGTTACAACAGACTGTAGCCTGACTCTATTTGGCATCAACAGGACAGACAGGGTTAAAGGCCAATCCTATCCACAATACAGCATTCAGTATCAGGGTGGTGCATCCCTAATTACTGCCAACTCGTTTCTCATTGTTTATGATCTTGATATTTGTATTATTTTACTTAAATGTTTTGCCAAATTTTTATTTCACCATTATTTAACACCTTAAAACAGGTTTCATAAGTCTGTCCTTTGAATGAAGTATGTGTAATGACATAATGCTATTTGTTATCACATTCTAATTCTTCAACGTACACTACAGCTGTATAATTAATCCTTTAATTAGTACTTATTTAGAGGAAATAGTTGTGGGAGTGTGTTATTAGTGGAGCAGACCCAAGCACATAATGACTTTCGTCATTGCCTGCATTAACCTACAATTTTTTAAATCACCAAAACAAAAACATGATAAAGCTCCAAATTCTTTTGCCAGGTCTCATGTTGTCTTTTCTCAGATCTCATTTTCTTTATAGTGTTCCCACAAAACCCTGTAATAACATATACAGTAGTAGCCAAAAGTGACCACTAGTAAATATTCTTCTGTCTTGCAGTTTTCGTGAAGTTAATTAAATGTTAAACATCACAAATCATATAGCCAGCACAAAAATTTGTGAAGAGTGAAATGTTCAAGAATTACATAACGTATTTCTATTTGGCACTACTGAAAAGTAAGAAAGCATGTTTGTGAAACTGCCCATGTCAATTTCTTTAGAAAACGTCAGGATTTGATCTACTTAAATGAATACAAATGTGGTCATTTTCACCTATTAAAAATAAGACCAAACATTTCATCCTAATTAGTATGGATGTGACAGTACAGTGGGAACATGAAGTGATCACAGATTTTGTGCCATGGCATCCAGTATGTTTAAATTTAAGAGAAAAAAATGGACTTTAATGAACCCTATATGCCTAGACAATAAAACTGCATGACTTACTAGGGCTGCAGCTAGCAATTATTTTTAAACTGTTTTAGTCGAACAACTCTTTTTTTCAATTTAATCTACTGGATAATTACTCCAAATATTTTTAATTGTTCTATTAACATAACTCATTTACACAATATAAATATTAAACAATTATCTCAATAATTTCAATATTGTCTTCAATCATATTCTCTGAAAAACAAATAAATGTAACAAAAAATAAATTAACTAAAATAACTATAGATTTCAGGCCATTTTTCCACAACAAAGCCCAACCCAGTCTTTACTGGCAGTCTCACCCAGAGCACGTCTTGACAAGCCGGCTGACTGGAGTGAACCTCTCCAACCTCCTGTCTATGCCAATTTGGAGCCAAAGTTCCATGCTGGAGCAGTGTTACCTGCAGCAGAACGTGCTCCTCAAGTACCAGGATCTCTTTCTCCATGGACAAAGGTTGCAACTTACAGCAAACAAAGCACTCCATTCGTGACCTCTTACGATCAGCGAGGAGGTGCTGAGGACCTATTCTATCCTGGAGACCTACTCAACCCTATCGGGCATTGGACACTTGCACATAATCAACTACACCCTGACAGAGGAGCAGTACCACTGTTTTTCAGAGACATGCTATACCCTCTGTTTGGATCTTTTTAGAGAAGGATTCACACTGCAGCAAGATAATGTTCTAAAATACACCTCAAATCTTTGCAACAACTACCTGAAGACCAAAGATGATCAAGCAGTATCATGTACTTTTCCCCACAGTCTCCTGACCTAGACCACAACATGCATATACGGGGGCACTTGAAGACAGAGAAAGTCAAGTATTCAGTAACATCACAAGATGCTTTTTGGAATGTTGTGAAATCTGACTGGGAAAACATAGATCACCAGAATATGCACAAATCAGAGGAGTCCATACCAGCAGGGGGCAAACCAAATACTAGTAAATTATTAAGTTTCAATTAAGATTCAAATTTTCACTCAGATTATGTTCGTTATATGGTTTGTAATGGAAAACATTGTATTAAGTTCTAGAAGCATTCTCAGTAGTGGTCTCAGACTTTTGGCCCTTGTATTTTCACACTGAACTTGTTAGGCCAGATGAAATACAGCACAGGGCTAAACCTTGTGAATTTCCTTGTCTCATTCTACAGTTCTTGCTCATGAACACACCTGTCAGTAGCCTGAGTAAATGAATGGTTCTCAGCTTGTTGGTATTAACTGGATTATACCACCATTGAGAAACCACATAGGGACAATAATACACATAAACAGGAGATTTTGAAATAGCAGCTTAGTAAACATGCCTGTAGCTTGTACACCAGAAGTACACAACCCTGCTCTTGAGTTCTAAGTCTGATCCATATGATCGATTTACATTCAAAGGTCTGCAGGTCCAGCAGATCATTAAAGCCAGATAGGTTACAATGTGTTTGAAGCACCTCAGCCACTCACTCACACACATATCTGAGTTTACTTGGACTATGGACTGTCCACACACTGCATACTTGTAACAATGACTGGCTTTTTTTTTTCGCTGACTTTACATTCACCAATAATGGCAAGTGAGCAAGCCTAATAGAATCTTTCTGCAAATTATATTATATATTCTCAGGGATGAGAGAGCAGTTTTCCCCCATAGTTAATCAAGAAAATATGGATCCTTAATACTGGTAATCCAAACCATTTCCCAAAACGAGGTACTGTATATTCAGATAGAGGTTTGACTGTATTGTGATATCAGACCAGAGTTGTTTCTGTACCTGCATAAAAGTGATAAAAAGGCCACCAAACAGCACTGTTAGGGATGTACGTTAGGAGCGATGCCACATAGCCACGGTAAAAGCCCCGAAAACCGTCCGCAGCAAAGATTTGCACCATGATGTCTCGTGTCTGTCCAAAAGTCACTTTGTACTTGGATGGGGCCATGGCCTTGTTACGTTTGATCTTAAAACGTGTAAGATGCGCCCCTTGGCCTTGCATCATGAGGTGCTGGGAGACCACGTCGATAGGCACGGTAATGCTCTGAGCCACCAACGAGGCACAGCCACCCGCCACCAGAGACTTGAAGGTGTTGCTGGAGGAATACTGTGCCACGTACTTCCTCACAAGTTCATATGTGGTGATATAGGCCTGACCTGAGATCAGGGTGAAGGTGTTGACCATGAAGCCCCGATACAGTCCCTGCACACCTTCGGCCTTTAGGATCTTAAAGAAGGCATCAAAGGTGCCGTTGTAGAGCGACTTCCCTTTCTGGACCTGCAGCCGAGTTCGGATGAGAGTGAAGGGATAGACAGTGGCACGTGTGCTTAAAGTCATTAACACGCCAATTGAGTAGAACTTCCTCTTGTCCAGGTCCTCCCATTCTATAATCCGAATGTTCCGTTTTGGCTGCATAGTTCCAGCGGAGACCGACTTTCATTGGACAAGCTCCACACCGCATCTGTCCATCAGCCAACAGAGACACAAGAGATAGAATTAGGTCATAACAAAGGACTAACCGAGTACTTTAAGAACTCAAGAAAAAAATGGGCAAAAGTGTAAAATGGCAAACATTAAGCTTTTAATGTACTTAGTCATGTGGATAAACTTGCAGAGAGCTTTTTATGAATGGAGAGTGATGATAGTACCTCTCAGCATTGTTGGTTTCAAACAGTTGATTAATAGTTGAATACAGTTTATTTTGAGTTTAATGTGAGATCAAATATTCGCTACAGGTTTAAAATCTGGACTCTGACCTGGCCAAAACATGAGCATAATGTACTTATTCTTAAGACAAAGAGTTGTTCTTCAAAAATCTCCTGCACACCAAACCACCAACTGACTTTTCACAGTCAAGTAGCGATGTGTTTCTGTGGTGGAGACGTAATCACTTGCTGCTCAGGCTACATGATGCAGTGAATGCATGATCTCTTAAGGCTTGTTTTTGACTGTTTTTGCAAAGACGACAATTTAAATATTATTGTCAACAATACATATCGCACACACCTACTAAGTTATAATTTGTCTGAATGGTTACTTAATATTGTGCTTGAATATCATGGAATGCACACACTCACTTTCCATACTCACTCAGGGTAAACTCTACACAGACACACACTAACTCACATTGGGAGTGAAATAAAACGTAAACAAACTCTGCTGGGAACTCAGGAATATTTATGCTTACACAGGCCAATACATATATTTTGTGCCTCCCTGTATGCATTTGTGTTTATACATGCATGTGCTGTTTAACGACCACCCGGCATCTGTTCACCTTAATGACTGAGGTTTTAACAACTATAATAAACTATAATAGGAAATAAAAAGCTGTACCTGTAGCCAGCTGTACATGGCATTTGTAGAAGTGAATGTGTACTTATGTGTACGTATTACTGGTGTAATGGGACTGTGGTAGCCTAGCGGTTAATGTACTGGACTCTGGCCCAGAAGGTCCAGGGCTCAAATCCCAGCTCTGCCACTGTTGGGTCCTTGAGCAAGACCCTTAACCCACAATTGCTTGGATTGTAAGATTGTATTGTATCAATTGTAAGTTGCTCTGGATAAGGGCGTCTGCTAAATGCTGTAAATGATAATGTAATGTAGTTATCTGGGAGGGTTTCTGTAGAGAGGAGAATTTGGAAAAAAAACTGTTCTGAGAGAGAGAAAATGCATGGCTTCACCACTGCTTGTGTAATTTGTAGGTTAAAATGTAAGAACTTAAACTTTCCATATTTGAGATGTTTGAGTGAAAATACAAAGTAAGTGTATGTCCCTGTCCTACTGTAAGTAGAACTCGCACTACCCGTTTATTCTAACCTGTAACTATCTAAACTGGTTCCCATTCGCTCATTGAGCCTCTTTTTCACCTGGCTGAGCTTCCATGTTGTTTGTAATACTATCAATCAATGCATTTTTGGCTTCCATTACACAAGAGTGTCAGTCATTTCAATCACTCAACAATCACTTGTGTTTTCAGCCGTATCGTCTTATGAAAATACCCTTTATATTTACATTTCAGCAGTGTCCTGTCAACATCCAGTTCAGTCAGCGACCTGTTTCACAGAATGTAATGCGGTTGTTAAATAACAATAACATCAGCAATATTCTACCATATTTCACTTTGTTCCCTGCAGATGTTGTTTTCAAAAAATCCCCAAACGTCCAAGTAGACAAGGGACTTGACCAAGACTGTATACATAACAGGCCACTATAAATACAGAATCATAATACGCCAATACCACTAAATACAGGCTTTTAAATTTAGAAAGGAATGGAACTGGTGACCTCTCATAGGTAAGGGTGCGCATAGCAGTGTCTGCTCACAACCAGCCAAGCCCTTTATGTTTATAAGTATGCACTTACATTTCACCAAGCTAACCTGGAACAGAGCTGCTGCGTGTCAGGACGTGAAGACGGGACTTAAATGATTAAGCAACGCTTTAGGTCCATGGTGACAGCTCATTTGACCTCTCTCTAATAAACATGAACTTACCAGGTTAGCTTGCCTTCGTGTTTGCTTGCCTTACGGGCAGCGCTTGACTGTATCCCATAATGTCACATCACACATACAAACGATGGTTCTATCATTACACAAAGGATTATTCTTCGAGCTTTCGCAGCGTTACCGATTACTGACGTTTCCCTGTAAAAGTCATGCCGTTTAGAAGCCCTCCTTTCCTTTTCCGTCGCGTGCGTAAACGTCACTACTGGACGGGGGGTGTGTGCTATGGAAGCCACATTCAGCCAAACTACACAGAAAAATAAACGAATACTCTACCAATGCGCTGCATCACATACATTAACAAAAAGAGTTGCAGTGTATTCTCACACAGCAACTGTTTGAACGCATCTCATTTACATTTACAGCATTTAGCAGACGCCCTTCTCCAGAGCGACTTACAATTGATACAGTCTTACAATCTTATCCAAGCAATTGTGGGTTAAGGGTCTTGCTCAAGGACCCAACAGTGGTAGATCGGCAGAGGTGGGATTTGAACCCTGGATCTTCTGATCCATAGTCCAGTACCTTAACTGCTAGGCTACCACAGTCCACAGAACATGTCTCAATGATCCCCAAGACTTTTGTGAAAACATTCTGTGGACTGACGAGACAAAAGTTGAAATCTTTGGAAGGTGTGTCCCATTACATCTGGTGTAAAAGTAACACAGCATTTCAGAAAAAGAACATTATAGCAACAGTAATATATGGTGGTGGTAGTGTGATGCTCTGGGGCTATTTTGCTGCTTCAGGACCTGGAAGACTTGCTGTGATAAATGGAACTATGAATTCTGCTGTCTACCAAAAAATCCTGAAGGAGAATGTCCGGCCATCTGTTTGTGACCTCAAGCTGAAACAAACTTGGGTGGGATTTGAACCCTGGACCTTCTGGTCCATTAACCAGTATCTTACCCGCTAGGCTACCACAGTCCCATAAATACTGGGACAGCTAATGATTCTTGGCCATATATATAGAACTAGGAAGATCTGGAAAGGTTTCGTTTTGGGGGGGGGGGGACCCTCCATTTAGCAGACGTTCTTATCCAGAGCGACTTACAATTGATACAGTCTTACAGTACAAGCAATTGTGGGTTAAGGTCCTTGCTCAAGGACTTGGCAACTTGGCAAAGGTGGGATTTGAACCCTGGACCTTCAAGTCCAGTACCTCAACCACTAGGCTACCGTCTAGCAGTGGAGTCGCAGCGGTTATGGACTGCTAGCACGGCCATGCCGCCACTGACTTGTACTGTACCTTGTTAGACTGTATCCGTTGTAAGATGTGAATTATTTTGAACCAACTTTAATAATTCTTTTTGCTCTCTTAATCCCCTATTCTACCGTGAAGCATGAACTGCTCAAATACATATCAAGTGGCTGGCTATGAGAAGTATAAAAACTTGGTGGAACTGTTGCCTCACAGCTCCACAGACACATTTGCATGTTCTCCTTGTGAACTCATTTCAAAAGACATTTTAATTGATATTTTTCCAGTGTGTGGGTGCTGTGTGGTGGACTGGATCCCTGTTCATGGATGGTTCTTACCTTGCACCCTGTGCCACTGGTTAGATCCCAGCCCTACGTGACTGTGAGTTAGATTAGATTGGTTTGGAAAGTGAGTGAGCTATTGGGAAGTAAATTTTAATATACAGTCTACCATTTGTGTCAAACCAAACAATTGTTTCTTTAAAAGAATATTAATAAATACATGTTTTCTGCTGTGATGAATCACACTATATCATCTGGCACTATGATGGAAGAATATGGGTTTAGCACATGCCAGAAGAATGCTACCTACTGGAAAGCATAGTTCAAGTCTGGTGGAGGAATGTTAATGTACTAGGTATAATACACTACTAGAACTACTAGGATAAAACCCTTGGAAAGGAAAGGGTAATCTTCTTCTTCTTTCCTGCCGCCTGTCCTGCCGAATGCGGGGTCCGCCCACTACCACTCGATGCGACCGAGAATACTCCAGTCGACGCATCGTTCCGTCTGTCGCGAGAGACGGAAAGGAAGGGGTAATATTAATGCTTAAAGCATAACCATATTTGGAAACGTATATGCTTCCAAACTTATTAAAACAGTTCCAAAGTTTGGGCATGACCATGCCCGTGGAGACAAAAGCGAGTTTCATGGTTTGACTGCGCAGAACACTGACCTTTAAACACACTGAACACCTCTTGGATGAATTGGAACAGTGACTGCGAGTCATGCATTCAGTGTGACTGACCTCACAAATACTATTTTAACTGAAGGCGTTCAAATACCCACAGATGGATCCAAAGCCTTCAGGGAAGAAGAGTGGAGGCTCTTAATCCTGTAAAGAGGCGGCCAAGTCCAAATGAATGCCCACCATTGTAGAATGAGATGTCCAACAAAACTCATATAGTTGTGAAGTGCAAAATGACCAAATACTTTTGGTTTTATGTTTGTTATAATGCCACTTTTTTATGAAAATTGGACAACCCCATTGGGTTTATTATAGCTTTACAGTTACACAGTAATGTAAAATATAGGTCGCCAATTTTGTTGGGGGGGGGAACAATGACAATAAATTTATAGAAAAACTATGGGTCACGGCACCATGTCTGGCTTTAGTTTAGTATGCGGTATTAGCGTTGGTTTGGGCCGTAGCCAATGCGATGTTTCATCGGTTGTGATTGGCTGGTTTTCAGGGGGGCGTGTCTATGAGCAGACCGGAGGGGAATCGTGTTCATTTCAGAAGTCATCATGGCGCTCACTTCCTTACACCAAGGTAAGAGCTGTAGTTAACACATATAAACTGTTTTGATTTTCTGATTGTCTGATATTTAGCCGAACTAGTTTAATGTAAAGCAGTGGCGACTGTCACTGGAATATTTTAAAACGCGGCCTGGCCGGTGTGCCTTCATGGCTTGTTTTTGACGGGGTAAGTAAGCTAAGTGGCTAACAGATAACGGCTGGTCGCTGACATTTAATAAACACTGAGCGGTGAGGCTCCTCTCGTGGGTTATTACATTTTTGTGTGCATAATCACGGCGTGACCACTGTTATGTGCTTTTGGAATCAAATAAATGTATACTCTTTTTAAAAAAAAGAATTGCGGTACAAAAATAATAAACCTTTGACTTGTGTTCGGAGGTTTGGCTTTGGCTTATTATCTATCTATGTTCAGTTGGATTGGCCTGGCTGTGTCGGTATGGTGTTTTCAGTGTGTTGATGTCTTTGAGCACGAACTTATTTGGAAATGCATGCAAGTACTTGTCACTTGTAGGGAAGCACTCTGGCATTTTCTCCAGGATATGCAGGGGTAGTTCAATGGTTTAACACGGATTATTTACATTTACAGCATTTAGCAGACGCCCTTATCCAGAGCGACTTACAATTGGTACAGTCTTACAATCCAAGCATTTGTGGGACTTGCTCAAGGACCCAACAGTGGCAGCTTGGCAGAGGTGGGATTTGAACCTTGGACTTTCTGATCCATAGTCCAGGATCAATATTGTGGACTGTTATGCCCATGTTTTGAGTTCTGTGTTTGAACATTTGTAGCACATATAGCTTTTTGTTACTGGTTGTGAGGTAATGCTGGGAGAGGGTTATGTGAACTCTGGCTAGTGTTATATAAGGACTTTTAGAACGTTCTGGATATTATAATACAGGTGATAGATAAAGAGCAAGGACTGAAGCAGTTTTATTTGCTGCAAAAACTGACTTGAATCACATACAGGACTGTGGTAGCCTAGCAGTTAAGGTACTGGACTATGGACCTAAAGATACAGGGTTCAAATCCCACCTCTGCCAAGCTGCCACTGATGGGTCCTTGAGCAAGGCCCTTAACCCACAATTGCTTGGATTATAAGGTTGTATCAATTGTAAGTTGCTCTGGATAAGGGCGTCTGCTAAATAATGTAAATGTAAATGTACATCAGGCCATACTATAGTTGGAACCAGTAAATAAATAAATTAAAAAAAGAAATATGACAAATATACAGAGTTCCTGTATTGCACACAGGTACAGGTATGCACTGTTTAAAGACTGCATTAAATTCTGTGAAACAGGTCATTGCCCGAAATGGTTGTTGACCGGGCATTGCCATAGTCAAATAGTCTATTTATACTACTGTAATGTAAATATAAAGGGTATTTTCACAGGAAAACTGTGTGTAAGTGATACATATAAACGTGTCAGAGATACGGCTGAAAACATGAGTGATTGATGACTGACTGAAACAACTGATACTTTTGTTTGACAGAAGCCAAAATGCATACAAACAACACGGAAGATCAGCCAGATGAAACGTAGACTCAACGAGTGAATGTGAGCCAGTTTATATAGTTATAGGTTAGAGAGAATAGACAGGTAGTGGGGGAAGGAACAAAGGTGTACTACTTACTGTAGGACTGGCACACCCAAACGCCATTTACAGCTTGTTAGAAATAAGCAGCGGAAAGTCACGCACACAGACTTGACTAATTTGCACAAAAACATTCTCGGTTTATGGCCACAATGTCCAGAGTTAAAAGACAGATTTTTGTTTTTATTTTTATTATTATATCATTATAATTCCTAAAACCTTGGCCATTAAAGTGAACAGATATTGATCGGATGGTCGGTAAATGGCGCTTACCTGTATAACCTAACATGACCATGACATAGTGTGTGAGGCGAATGGGAAGATCATATGACCTGTCTACCAGGTTTTGTGAAAATGTTTATTTGAAATGGTCTTTGAGGTCACATTAGATGTCCAGGTCCATTTTTATTCAAAGCTATTCTTTGTATTCAAAGTTCTCCTACTTTTAGTGATGTCTGCCTAGTATTGCGGTGCAGGGGACCTCATGATGACACTTTTCTTGTCTTGTATCTGGGTTATATCCTGCTAAGACTTTACCCACAATGCATTAAGGCTAGATGCATCTCCAGTCAGCTAGACTGAAATTCCACGTAATATGTGCATCAGCTCATGGACCACTGGACCACCTAATTCCTTTGTTGGGTACAAAACTGTGGTTAAGATACTGGACTATGGACCAAGAGGTCCAGGGTTCAAATCCCACCTCTGCCTTGCTGCCACTGTTGGGTCCTTGAGCAAGGCCCTTAACCCACAATTGCTTGGACTGTAAGACTGTATCAATTGTAAGTCGCTCTGGATAAGGGTGTCTGCTAAATGCTGTAAATTGTAAAAAAAAATGTTTGCTGTAGCGAACGTTTTGCGTACTTTCTTTAAACGACAAGGAAGAATATTTAAAAGAAGGTGGCTGTTAAATGCGTAATAAAAACTGCAAGTTTCATATGTCCATTAGTGTTTGTCTGACCAGACAGGGAATGATACCATGGATGACGTTTGCTATGCCATCATTTTTTGGGCAGGTTTTCTTAGAGAGACAGATTCATGTCCATGTGTTTGTAATGTAGCTACAGTGCATCTCATACCATCTCCTGAAGTGGTTTGAGCAGTCAGATTTAAATCACATTTAAATGTGTATTGAGGTGCATTTACACATGCGTTTGCGGCATAGCCGAATCCAGATACTATCCTGATACTCAAGCTACATGAACCAACCTTAGGTAAACAGGCTCTCCGTTTGCCCTTCTGTCTCCACTGTCTGCGCTTAAAGCTGCAAAGGAACGTAAACAACCCTTAACTCATAATTAAGCAGTGAATGAAAGAAAAGTTTAGATTGTTCAAATATAGGAGGGAAAAATGGAAGTAGAGGTAAGGAACCATTTCGAGCACCATCCACTTTTGCTGACTTTTCAATCACCATTAACTATAGCAGCTTATTGGTGCAGATGGTGGATTTTTACTAAGGCTGCAGCTATCGATTATTTCTTCGATTAATGGAGAAATCGGGTATGACATGCGTTTACTTTTTTAAAGATTGAGGTAAATATAATATGAAGTAAGACATGCCTCTTAAAACAAACATCTGTTTTCCTTTGTTGTACGTAAACATTGACTTTAAATTTGCAGCTCTCCACACAACGTTGTCCATATGATGCTGTTTTTTACTGAAAAAGAGGTGTAATAATGATTATTGGTATTTTTACCAGGCCTAAATATCATACTACAAGTTCATAAGACTGGCTGCTGTACATTTCTTACTATGTTGAAGTGTTGTTCTGCACTTGGTGCAACCAAACTAAACTAAATGTACTTGCTGTACTGAACTGCTGCATTTAGACTTCAGTAGCTACTTTACACCACCTGATGTTTTGCTTTCTGATGTATTTTGTGTATCTGTGTGTGTGTGTGTGTGAGAGAGAGACTATGATCATAGAGATAATGCAAGTGAAGCTCAGGCTTTCACAAATTAGCTGCAGACTTTTCTTTTCTGTGGTTATGTTCTTGAGCAAAGATTCATAAATATAGCCATAACTAACGTTTAGGCTTTTCTACCGATCACACTGATAAATATCAGGTTGTGTCGGGTCCGCTCTGGACTGGATGTGCAGACTGAATGCTTTCTGCTCATAAGCTGAAGTGGTTTTACAACAGACTCACTGTACAGAGCTTTCATATCTTTTGTTAGGCTTGAAATGATCCCAAACTTCTCTAGCCCACTTCTTCTGTTCACCACTCACTCTGTCTATTTTACAGTTCGCACAATCTTCTTCCTGTCACCTGCCCACAGCTCGTCCATGCAAAACACCGTGCACTGTACTGTAACTACGCTTAAATGACACATAGAGTTTGTGTCGATGATTTTTTTGTATTCGAGTTTCTTGTGGAATCGTCTCAGCCCTTATTCTTACATATAACAGCTTCCCTGAGCAAGTGAAATGAAAGCTGTTTTTAAAATGAAGTATAGAATACAGGTATGCCGTTTTTAACATCCTCGATACGTTCAGTGACATTGCATGTTATGCGATCTTGGTGTGTCCGAACACTATTTTAAATATATACGTACTCATATGGTGCATACTGTATAAGCAGTATGTGATGCTGTAGCGTAGCTGTATTGCCCAAATAGCCAAGATGCTGGAAAATGCAGTACTGCTATGTTGTCTGCGATGCGTTGGGCTACTTGGCCTTTCTGAATTGCCCCAGTTTGAGTATCTTTCACATGTGCAGTTGAAACCTGTAATGGTGTAGCCTTTGATGCTGACATCACAGTAATAAATAAGCATACCTAATAATATTATGATTTTTTTTTCCCCAAAGGTTCAACTTTTTGCTCACATTGTTATTGTATTAAATTGGATAAACATGCAGAATAGAAGCATTTTCATTAGTGGTCTCAGACTTTAGACCCCCGTTGTATATTTTCAGGTCCCAATTGTGTTCACAGTCATTAGTTTAAACTTGACACAGGGCAGGTTGAGTCTGGCATTCATGCTGTTTAACCAGATTTTGACTGCATGTAATAGCAGAACTTGAGATCAGCCCAGATGAGGGCTTTCCTGTCTCTAACTGCCCAGTTTTTGTGAGATTGTGCCCACTGTATTTTCATTGCTGACACGAGCGGAAGCCACTGTAGTCTTTTGGTGTTATAAGCCTGGAGGCACCTAGCAGAATCCAGAATGCAAGGTCCGCGCATTCTCAGAGACTTCACTTCTTTTGGGCATAGACCTGGTTGCTGGTTTCTCCCATGGGATCTGGCAACCCTGGAATTAAACACATAATGCCTGTCAAACACTTTCGGGGAAGCTCCGAGACACAGTATATGCTTGGGGAAATGAAGAATTTCATTGAAGGTAATATCACATCCTTCTGTAAGATTGCTGACTGTTTGAAAGAAAAAATCTGATCATTACCTGAGTCATGTCAACCTGGTGATGGAATCTGTTGATCGAATTACTGACAAAATCTGATTTTTCACACTCTGTTTGGCACCAAGAACCCTACCGCAGTCAAACACTCGTAGATCCATTGTGCTTTATCATGATGTGAACCTTTAAATGTAATTATTGAACCTTGTCTAGAGGATTTTATGCGAATGGTGTCTTGCCCTAACCTACAGCATCTTGTTCATTGACTGGTAAGTTTAAAAAGTGGTAGAAGAAACATGCTGAGACATCAGAGGACAATTCGCTCTTTCTTTAGCTCATTGTTTATGCATATGTTTATGTCTGTGCTATTTTGACTATTTTGACATTTACAATTATTAGTGTACTATCTAAACATTTACATGTAAAAGCTCTAACATCTGAAAATACCCAAGTGCATCACAATATCAGTAGTGTATCCTCATGTTGCTTAGCCCTGTTTTACAGTTCCAGAAGCATTTTGGTCTCTTCTAATCTAAGGAAACCATTTGAACCCCGGTGATGTAGGCTCCAGAGATAAGGAAAAGTGTTCCCACCCAGTGCCTCATTCACTGTCCTGTAGCCGCCTAGCCTAGCCTAGCTCAGCTCATGCTCCCATGTTAAATGCCTTAGGTTCAAAAACTGAGGAAAACATTCACAAAAGACATCGTTGGCTTTCTCTTCTCCATTTCAGAAGACTGCAGAAGTATGTGAAGTTACAAGGTGTTGTTTTAGACTCTTTGTGTATCCTAAGCACTTAGAAATACTTTTCTAAAGCCCCATTCTTGACCTGTAAAAACATGCCTAATCATGCCCTAGCTTAATTAATTTTAAGGTTTTTTTATTTTTGAGTTATTGACGTTGCCTATTGTTAATGCTGTCAAATGCTTAAAATATTTAATCTGTGTTGACACACCATTTTTTTTTTTTGCATTTAAATTGATTAATTTCTGTTTGTTAAAATGGCACTGCACAGCCACATGAGTGGAGACTATAAGCTTCAAAAGAATGCATTTATTATTTTGGTTGTTTAGTGAAGTGAGGCCCATCTTTAGCCTTCTGCACGTGTTTATGTGCTCCCTCTACAGCAAGGAGGTGGTAAGCAACAATTGAAGTCCCCCCATTTTTGGTACCCCGTAGTATAGGCACTTTGCTACTGATTTTCTGTACTCAGCCCACGTGGGGAATAGTGATTCTGGACCATTTCAGACACAGCACATAAGTACAGTGTTTTTAATTGGTGAAAATTTTTAAGTATCACTATGTTGTTTGAAAGTACTGAAATTTTGTGTCCTGTGTTTGGTTTTTTAAAACCATCTTTGTGGTAAAACAGCCAAAGTTAGTCATATTTAGCATACTCCTGGTAACACTAATAACTACCTCTGCTCTGAACTTGTAATAACAGTGAATAAGTGAGGTAAAGTTAGGCAAAATCATTCCAAGCCCAAATGCATCTCCCAGCCAGATGGAAATAATATTTTCTGACCCGTTAAACTTACTGGCATTATGCAGATTTTCAGAAAAAGATAAAAGAAGGAAAGCTTGTCTGACAAGTTTTGGTTAAATAAAAGATTACTCATCATTGTCTTCTATGGGTGGTGCTAACATCTCAAAAAAGGCAGTGGAATCTAATTATAACCGTTACCAACAAAGATTTAACTACCTGAATACGTTTGGATGGATGTTATGGATTTTTGGGCTTCTGATCATGAAAATAATCTTCTAGATATAACCTAATTTTTGTGATTTCCCATCATATTTTAAATCTGCTAAGATATTGCCTACTAAGCAAACTGTTTTGGTCAGTCCAAACATGCCTGGGCATATACTCGGTGTAAATGGTGTGCAATTTTTGACTTTGGCATGGGCATTCTAGGTCAGATTAGATGTTGTAAGACCGGCTATAAAAGTTGATCACGTACATATGCTGTTTAGATGCATTTTGACATTTTGTTATCCAAGCAATAGCATAGTGAGCATACTTTAACAAATTACTGTCTACAGGAAGATTTAAAACAGCATAAATATTTTGTCATCAAGGCAACAGCTGTGATGTCTTCTGTGGAGACATTTTTCAAAACAATACAGTATAACTACTCACCATGTGGCCATGAGGTTGTATCACTTTCTGGTCTAAAATGGAGTGTAACTAAAATAAGGCTCTGCCTATGGACGAAGGCTCTTTGTTTCCTTGTTGACATTAAAAATCAAAAATATCTTTTGAAGAAAGCATTTTGAAAATGTGAAACATTTTAGTAGCAATTGCATGTTAAAATTTAGGAGTTTGGGATTGACAGCCATCTCCCAGCAGAAAACCCCCAAATATAGACAGAAGATAGAGCTTAAGTGTCTGTCGCACCAAAAAGTTCTAGGGATTAATTTGAGAGGAACTACTACCCCTACACCCCCTACCAGAAAAGCACCTATGAAGTAGGAGCTAAAAATTCCCTGTATACGATGTTCTAAGAACTACGGTTGTTCCCAGTTCCTGTGTTGCAAACACATGAGAAACAGGGCACAGTTCTAAGAACTATGAAAAGGTTCCTTCAGTGTGAAAGTGAATTTCTTGTGTTTAAATAGATCTTAACATGATAGTTGTACATATCTAAGGTCTGAACGCGTCATTTGTATTTTAAAGTATATATATTTTTTACTTTGGAACTGCAGTTTGAACTAGTTGAGTAGAACAGCTCACTCTGGTAGTCTGGTAGATTTGCAAATATGATTGGACATCAGGACATAACAGTTTTAATAATTTTTCATCAGTGTTTCCTCATCTTGACACAGTGTTGAAACATCAAGCAATATTTGTCTTAAACAGTTTGTTTAATGTAAAGTAAATGTTCACAATGGATTTTTATGATGTTATATCACATTCCCGAAGGACGTTGTTATATGACAGAGCATCTGAAATGATCTTTTCTTTAAATGACCTGTCATTTTGTCTTTTTGCAGAGCACCCATTTGGCCATTTGATTGAGACATTACAGTGCAAGAACAATGAAGTTAGAAAATTTTTCAATCCTCAGAGGCTTGAGGATCCCAATTATGGTAAGTGAAGTAAGAACAATGTCCATATCTGGGTCACAGGGATTCTCTTGTCTTGGCATTAGATTATGTTATATTTAAAGTGTTGACACCCTTGTTAAATTTAGGTAAAAAGGGTAATGACTGTAGGTGTGGATGCTGTTTTCTAGAAATACATAAAAACAAGATTAATGTTGAGTAATTATTAGGACAGCATGTTATAATTTATTCTGAATGTTTTCTGCAACACATAAGTTTTGGTTATCAGTTATTTGTATTGGTAATTTGAAATGTGTTTTAGGAATTAAAGGCAGCATTGTTTAGTTGCATGTCATTGCAGATTTCATCAAAAGCCTGGACAACAGACTGAATAAAAGGCAGCATTTTGTGTTTCAGTTCTTCAATTTTGTGTTTCAAATCTTCAATTGGATACCACCACTGTGCCAACAAACTATGTGGATAATCAAAAGAAATCTAGATGCAATCATGCAAGATTCTAAGTCTGTGAATAAAAACTACATGGCCTGTCTTTTAGAAGTCTTGTCAGAGTCTTCTAGTGTATGGATAGCATTTATTTATATATTCATATATATATATATATATATATATATATATATATATATATATATATATATATATATATATATAGATGTAAACAACCTCTCTACAGCCTTGGGACCAACTAATAATAAGTGAAAGAAAATTAAATGACAGCTAATCTTTTTCCTTTACACAGTCCTCAGTTTTACTGCCTGTAATGATGTCATTTGGTTTGACTGATGTATACAAATGTGTATCATCTACATAGCACTGGAAACTAATATTATGTTTACAAATAATTGAGCCTAGTGGAAGCGTGTACAGAGAAAGTAATAGCGTGCCCAGTACAGACCCATGTGGGACACCATACTTCACTTTTGTGAGCTTGGAGCATAGCTTATTTACATAAACAAAGTGGTAACGGTCTATCAAGTAGTATCTAAAGCAAAAAAGCACCAGCCCCTTAACACCTACTTTCTAACCTATTCTAAAATATCATTATCTACAGTGTCAAAAGCTGCACTTAAATCTAAAACAACAAGAAAACACATCCTCTGTCTGAGATCATTAATAAATCTTTAAGTACCCTAATTACTGCTATGTTAGTACTGTTTTGGGGTCTAAAATCCTGACATGTTTCCTTTGCTTTGGAGGTAACTACACAGCTGCTGGTAAACGGAGATCTTGGAGAGGAAAGGTAGCTTTGAAATTGGTCTATAATTAGACAGCACGCTAGGTCAAGGTTAGGTTTTTTTAATCAGAGGATAATAACTGAGCACTTAATGGATTTGCATACATAGCCAAAACTATGGGATTAATTTAATGTAATGAGCAGTGGCTCTATGATATTAGTTAATAATTCTTTAAGTGTGTGTGTAGGAAGTAGATCTACTAAACACGATGACGATGTAGAGGAGTTGATCAGCAAAGACAATTCGGTATTAGTAGCTATTAGTAAAAATATTCTATTCTTGATTTACAGCCAGTTAAACAAACGTGTACTAGTGTTGCATCTGGAAGGATCCTGAATAGCTGGGTGTTGTGGTTAGCATCAAGATTTGTATCATCATTAGTCATGTGATCGTATCATTTTCTTATCATTACAGAAATTAATGAAATCTTTACTGTTACAGTCAGTGGGAATTTCAGAGTCAGTTTCTCTAATGTTTGTAGTGCATCTGGAGGATGTATTAAAAAGAAATCTATGATAATTTTTTTTTCTAGTAGTGAGGGTGTGTTTATACCATGCTATTCCTTCAAGTAATTTGCAATGCCTCCAATTTACAGCACTATGATGCCACTTGTGTTGTAAAATCGGGAGTTGTTCTTTTTAAGGTATGGGTGTGGTCATTATACCATAGTGCTAGCCTTTTTCCCAGCTAATGCGTTTGACCCTAGTAGGAGCAACTGTATCTAAAGTTGAGTGAAACAAACATTTTAGTCGGCGGATTGCATGCTCGATTCCAAAGGTGTTTTAAATGTTAAGTCTTGTAGTTTTTTAATAAATGCTGAAGTAGCAGACATAATAGTGCACTTGGTCTGATAACTAGGCAGTAGGCAAGAGATGGTGATCAGAGATGGAATAATTGTTTTTGTGGGGAAACAACGAGGTTATCTATACCAATACCAAATATTAATTAGATCTAAGGTATGATTACAGCGGTGGGTCAGTCCCATCATATTCTGAATAATCCCATCCTAAATGTCCAGGCTTCCCCTTAAAGGTCACTCATTTGTCTATGAAGGTCACGTTGTTTTCAGAGTACCATTTGGGCGACCAGCAGTCCTGTAGAATGTTTGATTATCTTATATTACTGATTAATGGTGTAAATAGAATCCACAAGTAACAAAAGGAAGTGTAGTTAATCATTTTGTCTCTGACACACCCTTATGATTAATTAGATCTAGATTGACCTAGAAGAAATAGGTTTGTAAGTGACAAATTAAGGTGTAAGCAACGTCAGTACTGACCATTACTAGACCCTGGCCACCTGAAGAGGTCCTGGTAGGATATCAGAGTTGACGTATATCCTCCAAACCCCTATGGTGTCACATGTAGGGTCACTGGCCAGCAAAGTGCAAAAACAACTGTAGAGAGAAAGGTCATGTAGCGAGCTTTCAGCAGCCACCAAGATGCTACAAATGTGAGCTTCTCATCTAAAAGCAGGACAAAATGTGGACTGTGTGTAGCCTGGCGGTTAAGGTACTGGACTATGGACCAAAAGGTCCAGGGTTCAAATCCCACCTCTGCCAAGCTGCCACTGTTGGGTCCTTGAGCAAGACCCTTAACCCACAATTGCTTGGATTGTAAGACTGTACCAATTGTAAGTCGCTCTGGATAACTGTGTCTGCTAAATGCTGTAAATGTAAATATGACCCACAGAATCATGACACCTCTTACCTACATGAACAGCTTTATTATCCAGTTACACTGTCATGGTTTCAAAGCCAACTTTGCAGAGCTGCAGCTCTGATGGCTTACTTTTTTATTCTAATAAAACACACCGTCATCCACAGCCACCTTGCAGTAACAACCAACCAGCGAGCCACTACAGCGCACACTAAACACTGAACCGACCAGTCACATTATGCTCAGTTTGTGTCTGACTTGACTGATCAGTGAGGCTCCCATCTCCTTATGTCCTCATGGCAGATTTCAGCAGCTGCAGTCATTTGTGGAGGGACATTAGGTTGCTAGAGTTAAGATTGTAGAGGCCTTTCTCAGGGAAAAAATATATATATACAAGTATGACACTAGTACGCAAACATTTGCATTCCTTGTGCTTGCTGCTCCAGAGAAACTGCCTTACTCTATTCGTGTACTGCTGGAGTCCTGTATCCGGATGTGTGATGGCTTCTACGTAAAGCAGGAAGATGTGTATAATATCCTGAACTGGGAGGAGAAGCAGAATGAAGCAGAGATCCCCTTCTCTCCAGCACGAGTGCTGCTACAGGACTTCACGTGAGTCATCTCTATAAATAATACTTGTCCATCTGTGTACATTACAAAGTGTCTCTGTAAGTCACCCTGGATAAGGATGTGTGCTAAATGCTGCAAATCAAATGTTTACTGGTTAGATTTTCTGAATGTTTATGTTGATATGCCACACTGGTTTGTTTATGTATGTATGTTTATGTGTTAATTCACACAGAGGCATTCCTGCCATGGTGGACCTAGCAGCCATGAGAGATGCTGTAGCCAAGTATGGCATTGATCCCAACCTCATCAACCCTAAATGTCCTACTGACCTTATAGTAGACCACTCACTGCAGATCGACTTCAGCAAGTGGTAAAACTAATGGCTTTGGCTCTTACCTCTTAGAATCATGAGTAGGCTATGTATTATATTTAGCTTCTACAGCAGATTTTGATTGGGAGTAATTGGTTGTATTTTCAGTGCCATCCAGAATGCCCCTAACCCTGGTGGAGGTGAGGGGACAGGGTCACGGTCTGTTCCTGCTCGCCCACCATCCCGTGGACATCACAGCAGCAGTCAGTGTGGTGGACAGAGAGGAGGCTGCACAAAAGGCCCCTGCTCTGATGCTTCCAGCCGAACCCCAACAGTACAGATTGAAAACACACCACTTCTGTGCCCCTTCCACCTGAAGCCGGTGTCTGAGTAAGATACAAACTACGTTGTGTTTTAGCATTCCAACAAAAAAAAATCTTCGTCACCTGTTTGTAATGTGATGTCTAAATACTAATTTTCATGTCATCCTAACGGGACATTCATCTTTTGCACTGTGTTGCCTTGAGTGAAATTTAATCAGAGCTGCCTTATAATTGCCTTAAGGCTTGTGTAAATGTAAATATTGTGTATTTACAGTACAGAAATGAGGTTGGGTGTGTGAATAAGTTGATGTGCGATTAAAGCTGCTACTGGGTCTTACTTTGTGTGCAGAGTGCATGAGTCAGTGTGGTCCTGTGGTAATGGAAGTGTTAATTGATATTTACATAGACCCTGTATGGGTAATGGCTTTGTTACTGCATGCCCACAGGCCTGAGACAGCCCTCAAGAACCTAGAAATGGAGCTCATAAGAAACAAAGAAAGGCTTCAGTTCTTCAAGGTGAGTTCAGATTTCACTGAAACCAAGGGTGTGTGCTGCTCAAACTGCACGAACGAATGCTTGTTAGTATTGTATTCACCACATTGTATATGTTGGTAATGGCGGTGGGGTTCAAATCCCCTCTCTGCCAAGCTGCTACTGTTGGTACTTAACCCACAATTGCTTGCATTGTAAGATTATGTCAGTTTTAAGTCACGTTGAATAAGGGCTCCAGCCTCAAATGTAAATGTGTTCTGTGCCATAGAGGTTACTGGTCCATCTAACCAATTTTAACTGCTTTTTCACAGTGGTGTTCAAAAGCATTCAAGAATGTGAGTTTGGTTCCTCCTGACATTGGCTCAGTGCATCAAGTCAATCTAGAGTACCTGTCTCGAGTCGTGCAGGAGAGTGAGGGTTTCATCTACCCTGACAGTGTGGTGGGCACAGACTCGCACACCACCATGATCAACGGCCTTGGCATACTGGGCTGGGGTGAGTTGCTTTTTTGTTTACCACAGACGTTCTGCCACATAAAATCAGTAGTGCTCCAGTAGGGCTCCCTCCCAGAAGTATGCAGTGGGGCTCAAGTTTGTGAACCCTTTAGAATTTTCTATATTTCTGCATAAATATGACCTAAAACATCATCAGATTTTCACACAAGTCCTAAAAGTAGATAAAGAGAACCCAGTTAAACAAATGAGACAAAAATATTATACTTGGTCATTTGTTTAAAAACAATGAGACAAAAATATTTGTTTTAAAATAAATACTTGGTCATTTGTTTTATGATGAAAATGATCCAATTAATTACATATTAGTGAGTGGCAAAAGTATGTTGAGCCTTTGCTTTCTATCTGGTGTTACCGCCCCCTGTTTGCAGCAATAACTTCAACAAACGTTTTCCTGTAACTGGTATCAGCTCTGCACACCGGCTTTGGAGGAATTTAGAAAGCCCATTCCTCATACAGAACAGCTTCAGCTCTGGATGTTGGTGGGTTTCCTCACTTACCTGCCTTCACTTCAGGGCCGTCCACAACATCTGATTGATAAAATCAGGTTTGACTTGGGCCATTCCAAAAGCATTAACTTTAAAATCTTCTTTACCATTCTTTGGTAGAACGGCTTTGTGTGCTTAGGGTCGTTGTCGTTGCTCTCATGACCACCTTCTCTTGAGAAAAAATTTTTTTTTTTCAGTTCAACTTGACAGATGTTCCTGACATTTCCCTTTATATTGTCCCTGATATAATTCAGAATTCATGTTCCTCAATATGGCAGCCGTCCTGGCCCATATGGCAGCAAAAAAGGCCCAAACCATAATACTAACCAACCACCCTGTTTCACATAGGGAAATACGGTTCCTGATGCTGGAATGCATTGTTTTTCCTTTCTCCAAACATAACGCTTTTTTCCAACCAAAAAGTTCTATTTGGTTCTCATCCATCCACAAAACATTCTTCCAGTAGCCTTCTGGCTTGTCCACGTGATCTTTAGCAAACTGCAGATGAAGTCAGCAATGTTCGTTTTGGAGAGCATGGCTTTCTCCTGTACCCTGCATGCTCACCATTGTTGTTCAGTGTTCTTCGATGTGGACTCATGCAAACATTAATATTAGCCAATGTGAGAGAGGCCTTCAGTTGCTTAGAAGTTACCCTGGGGTCCTTTGTGACCTCACCAACTATTCCAAGAAGTTGAATCTGTTCATCTGGACATAGATTTTATTGGAGAAACGTTTCGTCACTCATCTAAGTGACTTCTTCAGTCTGAAGAAGTCACTTAGATGAGTGACGAAACGTTTCTCCAATAAAATCTATGTCCAGATGAACAGATTCAACTTCTTGGATTTTCTTACCTGGATCATTGAGCATGCATCAAGACTCACCAACTATTACACACCTTGCTCTTGGAGTGATCTTTGTTGGTCGACCACTCCTGGGGAGGGTAACGATGGTCTTGAATTTCTTCCATTTGTACAAAATTATGGCACGAACAAAGGAGATTTTTGAGGAACTCTTTTTCTGAGCTCCTCAGAAATCTCCTTTGTTTGCACCATGATGCACTTCCACAAACATGTGCTGTGAAGAGCAGACCTTGATAGATCCCAGTTCTTTAAATAAAACAGGGTTCCCACTCACCTGATTGTCATCCCATTGATTGAAAACACCTGACTCTAATTTCACCTTCAATTTAATTGCCAGTCCTAGAGGTTCACACATTTCTGCCACATTATATTTTTGTCTCATTTGTTTAACTGGGTTCTCTTTATCTACATTTAGGACTTGTGAGAAAATCTGATGATGTTTTAGGTCATATTTATGCAGAAATATACAAATTTCTAAAGGGTTCACAAACTTTGAAGCACCACTGTAGGTGTCATAATTAAACTTTGCTTAGACAGGCCCAGTGTGCTCACCCAGCAAAACGGACTCATCACAAGTAATTAGTATGATCAGTGTACTGTCACTGTAAGAGCATTTAAAGTGTTCTACCCACTTTTAGAAAATAATGCAGAAGACATTTTGTCACTTATGATGGAAAAAGATGATGCAAAACAGATGAAAACCTGTGGGGTGAGCTGAACATTAGATTTAAAACCATGCAAGGTGTGCACATTCCTTGCTCTGTTTTCTCCAATTTCATCCAGTATTCTAGGAGAACATTGTCTTATTTCTTTATGCCTAATTGGTTGAACCACCAATTGCTTGCGCTGGTAAAATAGCACTGTAGGCAGAGTTTGGTCAAAGTTAGTCATTATGAAGCTGAACTATTATGATTGTGGTACCACAGCTAGACAAAAGTCTGACACATTCAGCAAACAGAGAGAAGAACATTGTTAGAGAGAGCATGACTAACCTGAAGAAGATAAAAGAATACAAGACGTTGGTCACATTTCAAATTCATATAATACAAGTCAGTTGTAAACTTTTGGCTCTAATGGAACCTTATGGTAACTTGCAGGAGTACAGCCTCAGTGTGCGTGGTTTCACTTGCGTGCTTGATCCAACATGTTCTTGTGCCTCACAGGTTGAAAACCACAGCCATATTCCACTGAAAGTAAACAAGATTCACTAAATGTTAGTTCTGTAATTGGTTTACCCAAACCCCTCATTCACTAAAAGGTCTGTCTGTCAGACAGCAATCTATTCAAGCCTCAGCATGCATGCAAGTCTTGGTGCCAGATAAATGTCAAAATGATTCAGTTTGAGTGATGAAAGCTTTCCAAGGGGAGGCAGTTTTTACTGACTCTTTTTATGAATAGTGGTGTTTCAGTTGTAGTTATATGCTGTACTGTGGAAAGAAGTAATAAGCAATGTGCCTGAAGACCCTCACACTCTGGTTATGAACTGATCAGCCCAAAACATTAAGCCCGTTGAGACCAAATGACAAATTGTTGATCACCTTTATACAAAAGCACATGTTGGGATATACAGTGGGGCAAAAAAGTATTTAGTCAGCCACTGATTGTGCAAGTTCTCCTACTTAGAAAGATGAGAGAGGTCTGTAATTTTCATCATAGGTACACTTCAACTATGAGAGACACAATGAGAAAAAAAATCCAGGAAATCAATTGTAGATTTTTAAAGAATTTAATTGTAAATTGTGGTGGGAAAATAAGTATTTGTCAATAACAAAAGTAGCTGGTATTTTGGCCCATTCCTCCATGCGATCTCCTCTAGAGCAGTGTGTTTAGGGGCACACATGGACCATCAACTCCCTCCACACGTTTTCTATTGGGCTGAGGTTCTGGATACTGTCTAGGCCACGCCAGACCTTGAAAATGCTTTTAAACTGGAGCCAACTCCTTCGTTGCCTGAGCGTGTGTTTTGGATCATTGTCAATGCGGGAAGCCCCAAGCCCACGTT
Source organism: Ancistrus triradiatus (assembly GCA_025084515.1). Classification (NCBI taxonomy): domain Eukaryota; kingdom Metazoa; phylum Chordata; class Actinopteri; order Siluriformes; family Loricariidae; genus Ancistrus; species Ancistrus triradiatus. The sequence continues at coordinate 174,095 of JAJAGP010000746.1, read as the reverse complement.
CCATCCTTCATACTCTCTCAACTGATGGAAGAGGTTTGGGCTTAAAAAATCCTCACGATCATGGCCCCATTCATTCTTCCCTTAACACAGATCAGTCGTCCTGTCCCCTCTGCAGAAAAACAGCCCCAAAGCATGATGTTTCCACCCCCATGCTTCACAGTAGGTATGGTGTTCTTGGGATGGAACTCAGCATTCTTCTTCCTCCAAACACGAAGAGTTGAGTTTTTACGAAAAAGTTCTGTTTTGGTTTCCACCATAATTTACAGTTAGATTCTTTAAGAATCCTACAATGTGACTTCGTGGATTTTTTTTCTCATTTTGTCTCTCATAGTTGAAGTGTAGCTATGATGAAAATTACAGACCTCTGTCATCTTTCTAAGTAGGAGAACTTGCACAATCAGTGGCTGACTAAATACTCGTTTGCCCCACTGTACTTGTAACGATGACTGGCTTTTTTTTTTTTCCTTGATGTTTTTTTGTCTCGCTTCACGTTTACCAATAATGGCAAATGAGCAAGCCTAATTGAATCTTCCTGCAGATTATAAACTTGGGTTATCATCCATTCAAGTCTGTCACAGTTCTGGCTGATTAGAACAGTGTAATTATTGCCCTAACTAGATACAGGCATTTTCACAGGAGTAATGTTGTTTTTAATTTTTATAGCCAATCATTGACTTGTGAAGATCAGCACACTTTGTTATTTGAATTGTGTGTTCTCTCTAGTCATTTGAAGAATGATTAAGAGAATTTGACCCTTGTCACCTCATGTGTATTTAGCCTAGTAAAACCGGAAGTCATGTATTACCAGTTGAAAGTTCCTAGACAGTAATTAAATAAAAAAACTGCATTATGGAGCTCCAGTGTGGAGTTTGCCTCGCCATGACGTCCCTATGTCCAAGTGGGTTTCCTGCCACTTTACAAAGACATGTGTTAGGTCACTTGGTCTATAAATTGCCCCAGTGTGAGCTTGTTTGACTTATGCAGTTGTGACGTTGTTTCTGCCACTGATATAGCCACTGGTGCTAAAGTGACATTTTGCTTGTACTTGTCTTTCAGGAGTAGGAGGTATAGAGTCAGAGGCAGTGATGCTGGGTCAGCCAGTGTCCCTTACTCTGCCACAGGTTGTGGGATGTAAGCTAGTGGGATCTGTCAACACACTGGCTACATCTATAGATATAGTTCTTGGCATCACTAAGGTACACGCTTTTCATTATTTCCGCCTTCTCTGCATTCAATGCATGTCTTGTCAACAGTTCCATTGGACTGACCATCATCATTTCCATGTGTCAGCCATATAGTATATCTTGAGAGAATAAGATGTAAACATTCCTTTTTTTAATGCCTCAAAGGGCATTTGTCCTAAAAATGTCTGTCTTTGTGCAGCACCTGCGTCAGGCTGGGATTGGAGGGAGGTTTGTTGAGTTTTTCGGTTCAGGCCTGTCTCAGCTCTCTGCTGCAGACAGAACCACCATAGCTAACATGTGTCCGGAATACAGTGCCACTGTTAGCTTTTTCCCTGTTGATGAAGTCACACTCAAGCACTTTAAACAGACCAGTAAGGACATGTCATGGCTTGTTTTCATTTCTTGTGTGGATAAAGTTTGATTTGTGTTTTCCTGGTATGATAGCTTTCTATTTCTGTTCTGTATTATTTCCTTAAGACTTCACAGAAGAAAAACTTGAAATGTTAGAGGCTTACCTTAAATCTGTAAAGCTGTTTCGAAGCTCTGATGACGAGTCAGATGATCCACATTTTTCAGAGGTAATCTTATTATTATCATCTTATTGCCATTGAATTCATTATTGTTAAACGTAAGAGTAGTAAGTGGTGGGAAATTTGTCGATTGACGTTATTTCAGAGAAGATTATAGGCTGTACAAGAGAAATTATTTTGGGTACAACATGCCAGCAAAAACAACAGTGTTAAAAAATTGACCTATGGTTTCAGTAATGTTTACTGTAGTAACTTCTACAAAATTAGAAAAGAGACGGTTTGCAAAGTAATATTTTAATGGGTTCCTACAGTGAACATCTTTGGATCCTGTGTTCTGATGATAGAGGGAGGCAAAAAAATATTTAGTCAGCCACTAATTGTGCAAGTTCATCATGCGTACACTTCAGCTCTGGTAAAAACTCAACTCGTCGTGTTTGGAGGAAGAAGAATGCTGAGTTACATCCCAAGAACACCATACCTACTGTGAAGCATGGGGGTGGAAACATCATGCTTTGGGGCTGTTTTTCTGTAGAGGGGACAGGATGACTGATCCGTGTTAAGGGAAGAAGGAACTGGACCATGTATCGTGAGATTTTAAGCCAAAACCTCCTTCCATCAGTGAGAGCATTGAAGATGGAACGTAGCTGGGTCTTCCAGCATGACAATGATCCCAAACACACCGCTCGGGCAACGAAGGAGTGGCTCCGTAAAAAGCATTTCAAGGTCCTGGAGTGGCCTAGTGCCAGTCCCTCCAGGACCTCAGCCCCACAGAAAAATTTGTGGAGGGGAGTTTGAAAGTCTGTGTTCCCTCCTAAAACATGCACTCACTGCTCTAGAGGAGATCTGCATGGAGGAATGGGGCCAAAATACCAGCTACAGTGTGTGCCCAAAACTGGTGAAGACTTACACAGGAAACGTTTTGACCTCTGTCATTGGGCCAACAAAGGTTATGTTACAAAGTATTGAGTTGGAACTTTTGTTTATTGACCAATAACTTATTTTCCACCATAATTGAAAAAAAATACTTGTAAAAAAAAATTTTAAAAAAAAAAAAAAAAAAAATCCTAACAATGTGATTAAAATCCTACAATGTGATTTCCTGGACTTTGTTTCTCATTTTGTCTCTCATAGTTGAAGCGTACCTATGATGAAAATTACAGACCTCTCTCATGTTTCTAAGTAGGAGAACTTGCACAATCAGTGGCTGACTAAATACTTTTTTGCCCCACTGTACACACAATATTCTCATTTAGTTTATTCTTTAGATATGAAATGCTCAACTGCATATTAGATATGCTCATTCAACCTGGTCCTTTTGTAGATGGCATGTCTTCGAGAGCCTTCGTTTTATAACTGCATGGTACTTAACAGTGGTAGGTTTCATATGAATGACATTACCATACCCTTATCTAGGTGATTGAGATCAACCTGAGTTCCATCGTGCCGAATGTGAGTGGACCCAAACGGCCGCAGGACCGAGTGCCTGTCACACACATGAAGGATGACTTCCTACACTGTCTGAATGAGAAGGCAAGTCTCTGTGCCTTGCACTCAAAATCTGAAGCATCTTTTTAAAAAATAGGTAGTATGGCTGAAATTGTACTATTATTTACTGTTATTTCCTGTCTGCACAAGAGGTTGTTTCAGAGCAGGCATTCAAATGTGCAGTATAACTGTTATCATCATCATCAGTGGAATTGCAAGTTAGGCAAAGCTGAGTGATTCATTTGCTTACAGAACCTTGTGGAGAACTGTGTATATGTAGAACAGGTGGCATTTGTACCAAGTTTCAAAAGCTCTCTCCATCCACTTTCATTATCAGGTGCATATCACATTTGAATGCTGCTTTTTTTTAATGTTTATTTCTTTCGAATGTCCTCCTGCTTTGAAGCTGAGCGCATGTATAGTTGTGAACTTGGCTGAAAACTACTCAAGTCCTTTCTCACACAGCATTGTTTAAATGTTATGGTATGACCTGCATTTTTCCTGTATTGTGCTTCTGTTTCTTACAGTCCAAGCCATTAGGTAATGGGAATGCTTGAAGCACTGTCATGTGATTACGCAACTAGCCGCCCTTTATTGTACAGATTGCAAGTGGCTCAGCTTTTCAGTGGGATTTTCTCCATTTGAATGCACATTGTTCTCATTGAGTTAGATGTATAGATTAGAATATTCCAGTTTTGATAGCCCTGGCAAAGATTGACCTGCAAAGTGACAGTTTCTGAACACAAGAGTTCCCCATGACTTAAAACAAGAAACAATCTCTGGTCTTCTATGGGCAGGTGGGTTTTAAAGGATTCCACATTCCGAAAGAGAAGCAGGTCACCGCGGTGCCATTTCTGCATGAGGGCACGGAGTACACTCTGTCTCATGGATCAGTCGTCATTGCTGCTGTCATCAGCTGCACGAACAACTGCAACCCTTCGGTCATGCTGACAGCAGGTGAGAAGGCTGATCTAGCACTGGTGTGTTATGTACTGTGACTTGTTGTATGTGTTTGAGGTTTCTCATGAGCTTCTCCCTATTAATGCTGTGTTTGTGTTCCCTTAGGCCTCTTAGCAAAGAAAGCTGTGGAGGCAGGTCTGACAGTGAAGCCTTACATCAGGACCAGCCTCGCTCCGGGCAGTGGCATGGTCACACACTACCTCAACACCAGTGGAGTGCTGCCTTACCTCAGCCAGCTTGGGTACGGATGTGTCATGGCTTGTAATCATTTGTGTATCCAGGTTTGCGCCGTTTGAGGGTCGCATTAAATTCTGTGAAACGACATTGCCTGAAATGGACATTGACTGGACTTTACCATAGTCATGTAGTCTTTATATGCTACTGTGATGTAAATATAAAGGGTTTCCTTTTATAATTTCTTATAAATATAATTATTACCCTTTATAATTCTTATGAAAGACCTTGCTTGTTAAAGCAAATGTATATTGATTGGACTTCGTTCAATGGGTAGCCTAGCAGGTAAGGTATGGGACTATAGACGAGAAGGTCCAGGGTTCAAATCCCACCTTTGCCAAGCCACCACTGCTGGTCCTTGAGCAAGGCCCTTAACCCACAGTTGCTTGGATTGTAAGATTCTATCAATCATAAGTCGCTCTGGATAAGGTCGTCTGCTATCTGTGTACACACAGCCCACACATGGTGGCCTAGTGGTTAAGATGCGGGACTACGGACCAGAAGGTCATGGGTTCAAATCCCACCTCTGTTGGGATTTTTGAGCAAGACCCATAACCCACAACTGCTTGAATTGTAACTGTATCAATTGTCAAAAAGTCACTCTGGATAAGGGTGTCTGCTAAATGCCATACATGTAAGTGCTTCAGGCTTAATTTTTGTATAGATTTATTTTGCCTGATTATGCCGTTAAAACATCGAATCCAGTGCTGTTGAGTTCATCTATAGAGCAAGATACAGAGGTAGATTACCAGGCCTTTCTTTTCTGAAGTTAATGTTGGTGGTTGCTAGGTTTGTAACTGCACCAACTGACATTTAAGTCATTAGCCCGGCCTGGGATTCGAACCCAAGTACTTGGCAGCTCCTGTCTTCAGCAGACTAAGATTAGATACTTTACTGTTTACAGTGGGTTATGTTTCTGTGCTCCAGGTTTGAGGTAATTGGTTATGGATGTGCCACCTGCGTTGGGAACACAGCACCTTTACCTGCAGCTGTAGTAGATGCCATCAAACAGGTATTCTTGGCTTCCTGTCAGATCTGTTGTGTTACAATACCTGTTTGCTTACGATAATGACGCAAGTTCATCTCGGGTTGTCAGGGTGATTTGGTTGCATGTGGAGTCTTGTCTGGGAACAGGCATTTTGAAGGACGCCTCTGCGACTGTGTGCGTGCCAACTATCTAGCCTCACCGCCTCTGGTGGTGGCATATGCCATTGCCGGCACAGTTGGAATTGACTTTGAGGAAGAAGCCCTTGGTAAGTAATGGCATAGATGATGCATGCCAGCTCCCTTGAACATACTGCTTCAAAACCAGTGCATAAGCCAAGACCCTGGCTTCTTACGCAATGTATCATTTCAAGCACTTTTGCTTTCTTTGTATGTAGGTGTGAATGTGGAAGGTAAGGAGCTGTTCTTGAAGGACATATGGCCATCTAAAGAAGAGATTCAGGATGTAGAGGAGCACGTAGTCATTGCCTCTATATTCAGAGAGCTCAGGAGCAGGATGCAGGTGAAGAATTGTACCAGGACCCATAATGTGGTTATGTTAACTCTGTTATATTTAATGATGCCCTTGAATTTCTCTGCTGATGTAAGGAGAGAAGCAGCTTTTGTTTTGACCCTGGAGTTGAAGTGAATTTCAAATTGCATTTGAACTTATTTAATTAAAAAAGATTAAAGATCTGGACCACTAAGATTACGTAATACAGACTTTAGATGTTTAGTTTCGGGCTACTAGGTTAAAGTTAATAGATGCTTTATCAAGAATTTACATTAACACATTCTTTTTAATCAGCCAAAACATGTTTTGTGTCCGACATTGGCTTCTGTGGTTGCATGGGAACACTAAGAAGGAGTAAAAATATTTTTTAACTTGCATAACATTTAAAACCAATACACCCATATTTAAGCTTTTCCTAGCTTGCCCTGTAAAGAGTTTGTTGTGAGTACACTCCCAGGATTTTCATAAGTCACGTTTAAGTAGCATAAACTTTACTTTGTTAATCCACAGGCTTTGTAAATTGTAACTTTGTTTAAATACTTTAAAATTAACAGCTGTGGAAAAACTACAGTGTGCTTAAGTTTGATTCAGGTAATAAAGGAAGGGCAGTACTGTGCAAAAGTCTTAAGCCACCATTAGATTTGTTGTTTTAGCAATGGTAAAATGACCATGTGTAACTTGAATTCATCAGTTCATAATACTCTTTAGCATATATTAGCCTTTTAACCCTGTTCCACTTCTAAATAAGTGGCTGCATGGCTGCTACAGTCGTATGAAAAAGTTTGGGCACCCTTGTCATTTGAATACCTTTAGCACTAATTATTTATAACACAAAATTTGTTTTGTAAGCTCATTGACCCTTGATCTACATACACAAGTGAATCCAACTATGAGAAAGGGTTAAGGTGGCCAATTTGGGAAGTTTTTTTCTCCTCTTTGCAATCTTCTCTCGAAGAGTGGCCAACATGGGAGCCTCAAAACAACTCTCAAATGGCCTGAAAACAAAGGTTGTTCAACATCATGGTTCAGGGAAAGGGAAAAGCTCTCTCAGAGATTTCAGCTGTCAGTTTCCACCGTGAGGAACATAGTGAGGCAATGGAAGACCCACAGGCACAGTTCTAGTTAAGGAACTCCCGAAAGTGGCAGACCAGAAAAAATCTTGTTAAAGTTGAGGTCGCATGGATTCCAGTTAATATCTCCAGATTCTTTGAGAACAATGTTCAAGAATTCAGTGACAAAGTTGCACCGAGGCCAACGACCCCCCAAACCCTGCTCAAAATCTACTAAAGGCATTCATGCAGAGGAACCAGTACAACGTTCTGGAATGGCCATCTCAGTCCCCAGACATGAATATTACTGAAAATGTGGGCTGTCCATGCTCAGAAACCATCCATCCCAAACCCTGACTGAACTGGAGATGTTTTCTAAAGAAAGAATGGTCCAAAAGCCCCTTCAACCAGAATCCCAGACTGGAAGCATGTAGGAAAACGTTTAGCGACTGTTATTTTCTACAAAAGGAGGATCTACTAAATATTGATGTCATTTTTTTTTTCTGTTGGGGTGCCCCAAATTTATGCCCACCTGCCTAATTTGTTTTGAATAATTACTGCTGCACACTTTTCTGTAAATCCTGTAAACTTTCATTTCACTTCTCAAAATATCACCTGTGTTCATCTGCTATAAATGATAATATTTAACTCAAGTTTTGCTGATCTGAACAAAACCAATGATTTATAAACTAAGAAAATAATGAAAATTACAGGGGGTGCCCAAACTTTTTCATACGACTGTACCTTTCTCCAAAATCTTTTCTGTTTGTTTAAATGTTATATACATATTTCCTGTATTTAGGGTTTGTATTTTAATAAAGACACTAGGAAAATAATTATATATGAGGTCTTTATTTAACCATGGCTAATAACCATGGTATATCTAATCTAATGGTGGCCCAAGAGACTTTTGCACAGTGCTGTATTTGTATTTGGTAAGTCTTGATACACAAATTGTGGAGTAAAGGGCTGTTTTTATTTTAAGACGTCTGTTTGCAATTTCAGAAAGGAAGCACGTTTTTGGAATAGCATGGATGCTCCAGATTCTGTGTTTTAATAAACCCTTGGGATGCCAAATTCCACTTATATATTATCGCAGCCCTCCATTTTTCAACAACTTGTACGTATTGACATTATTTTTTGAGACTTGAAATGCTAATAAAAAAAAATAATCTTATTTTTATTTGAGGACTTGAAATGCTATAAAAAATGAATTCTTCAGTTGAACTGAGCTCTTGTCGATCCTTCTCTGTCCCCCAGTCTTAAAGAGGTTGGACTTGCCCTGGGACAATCGATGCACACGTTTTCTGCTGCTGTTTTTTCTTTGGGGACAAAGTTACCAACTGATCATATTTCTCCATTTTTCTCCCAGCTGGCAGTATTGCACGGGTTCAGCGCAGGCCGCCAAGTATCTGCAGAGCAAACGGTGAGCAAAAACAACCTGCCTTGCCTAGTTCTTTCATTTGTGGGTAATATAGACTCTGTCTAGGATCGGTGGTGGCACAGCCATTAACGGTCCTAGATCATGTACTGTAGATCTAGGGTTCAAGTCCAGCCACAGCCAAGCAATCCATTTGTTGGGACCCTTTTGAGTAAGGCCCAGATTACCAATGCTTGGTTTTATACCTTGGAATATTGTATCAAGTTGTAAGTAACTCTCTGTAAGGGTGTTTGCTAAATGACACAGTGGGGCAAAAAAGTATTTAGTCAGCCACTGATTGTGTGCAAGTTCTCCTACTTAGAAAGACTTACTTTTCAATTATGGTGGAAATAAGTTATTTGGTCAATTAACAAAAAGTTCCAACTCAATACTTTGTAACATAACCTTTGTTGGCAATGACAGAGGTCAAACGTTTCTGTAAGTCTTCACCAGGGTTGGCAACACACTGTAGCTGGTATTTTTTTGGGGGGGCCATTCCTCCATGCAGATCTCCTCTAGAGCAGTGATGTTTTGGGGCAACACGGAACTTTCAACTCCCTCCACACATTTTCTATGGGGGCTGAGGTCTGGAGCCTGGCTAGGCCCACTCCAGGACCTTGAAATGCTTTTTTACGGAGCCCCACTCCTTCGTTGCCCGAGCGGTGTGTTTGGGCTCATTGTCATGCTGGAAGACCCAGCCACGTTCCATCTTCAATGCTCTCACTGATGGAAGGAGGTTTTGGCTTAAAATCTCACGATACATGGCCCTATTCATTCTTCCCTTAATACGGATCAGTCGTCCTGTCCCCTCTGCAGAAAACCAGCACCAAAGCATGATGTTTCCTCCCCCATGCTTCACAGTAGGTATGGCACAACTCGGAATTCTTCTCAACATCTGACCATCTGCTCAGTTAGATTTGTTTTTCTGGTCCACCGTCATGGAAATGTTTCCTTTAGATTTGTTTGTGACATGTTAGTGCTTTTATTTGATCGTTCGTTGCCCTCCTTTGCACAGCTTGACACCTCGCGAGTTTAACTCTTATGGAGCACGGAGAGGAAATGATGCTGTGATGACTAGAGGAACTTTTTCCAGTATCAAACTTCAGAATCGACTGATTGGCAAACCTGGTCCTAAAACCCTGCACATTCCATCGGGCCAGTCGGTAAGAATGTGGTATATGGTTGCCATTAGACCCATTTTTCAGTAGAAGACATGATTTCCTAGCAGTTTAACAGAACTTGATAAGGAAAACAAATGGTAAGACTAATTTGAAATGTGTTCCGATTTCTGCGCTAGCTGGACGTGTTTGAGGCAGCAGAGCGGTACCAGAGAGAAGGCATTCCTCTCATCATCTTGGCAGGGAAAGAATACGGCTCGGGCAGCTCCCGAGACTGGGCGGCCAAAGGACCTTACCTACTGGTACGTCTGCGAAAGCAGCCCATAGACTTTTAATGCATTTGTTTTCTCAGATTCATCTACACTGTGTTGCTGCTATTTACCAAGTGGCTTTTATCCCTGATTGTAGGGAGTGCGAGCAGTGATTGCGGAGAGCTTTGAAAAGATGCACAAGAACCACCTGGTGGGAATGGGCATTGCTCCTTTACGGTTCCTACCTGGCCAGAGTGCTGATTCACTGGGACTCTGTGGGAAAGAGAGGTTCTCCATCTCCATCCCAGAGCAGCTCTCTCCTCATCAGGAATTAACTGTGCAGGTAACATGTTAGAATGTGAAACAAATATGTCGATTTCATTTAGTTACTCACTCCTTTCGGCATCGCAGTGTTCCTACTGGCAGTGTGAATGCAGACCAAAAAAAACGGCCCAAAACAAGTGCAGTTCTCAGGGGAGCTCTGCGGGGTGTGGTTCCTCCCAAAATAGTCGCTAGAACTGTTTGGTGCGAAAGCAGATTCTGTCACTAATGCACTGGGAACCAGCCAAGGGTCCTGTGTTCAGAAACCATTACTTTTTAAGCATTGCAAATCAATAATGTTTTGTGTGTACCAGTGTTCATTTTGTTAATGAATGATTTTCATCATTGTTACTTTGTGTTTCAGACCAGCACTGGCAAGAGCTTCACTGTGGTTGCGCTGTTTGAGAACGAGATGGACTTGGCCTTTTATAGACATGGAGGCATCCTGAAATATGTGGCCCGTGGTATGCTGAAATAACATTTCACCAGCCTCCTGGAACATGACTGTTTGTTCGGTTCAGGAGCCCCAGGAGTAATGAAGCGGAGGTTCTAAGCTAGACTGCTGTTCTCCGGTCCGATTGAACCACAAGTTGACTGGTTGTGAAGGGCCGTCGTTGGCTGACAATGGCCCTGGACTCTGTTGTGCCTGTGTCCTGCTGTCTCCTCCCAACCAGGCACATATCGGAGGTCACAACGTCCTCGCACTTAAGCAAAATATCTGCTATTTCTTTTCGATTTTTGCAGTCCGACTGATTTGAAAGGATTTCATGCAAAGTGAGTTCTTGAGCTCCCTGCTGCCCGTGCAGAGTTTGCCTCTGGGAGTAATTCAGCTCTTGGAGTTGGTTCTGGATTTCACCACCCTGCCTGTCGTGCATGTTCGCAGTACCTGCTTAACACGTCGGTGGACATGCTGTCGCAGTCAAAGCAACTGGTGCTAAGCTCTCCAAGCGCACTCTCTCGTCAGTGCTTCTTCTGGTCTCTGCTCACTCCTGTAGTGCTTACAGGCAAACCCACTATTTAAAGTCTTAGGAATGTTACTTGCATATTGCCACCTTTGAGACCGAGAGCGCTCCTAATTTTGATCCAGTGCTAAATCTTTCATCAGTGTATGCTGTCTGGCATTATTAGGTCCCCTTAGTATTTAGTATTCTGGAGAGTGATGGGGCCTTAGTGTAGTAACTGCAATAAACATGGGTCATTTGCTTATTCTGTGACTATAACAGCAGCTCTCACTCACTCATTCATTTTCAGACTCGCTTCATCCAGTTCTGGGTTGCAGCGAATTGGTGCCTAACTGGCAGCCCACGGCACAAGGCTAGACCCTAGACAGGGTGCCAATCCATCTCAGGGCACATGCTCACTCACCAGTTCATCTAATGCCTGTCTTTGGAATGTGGGAGGAAACCAGAGTACCCAGAGGAACCCACACAGACGGAGCCGAGCGGGGAATCTCCTAGCCACTGTGTTACCGTGCCGCCCATTGTATAGGGTACTGTTCCTGGATTTACTGATTTTATCCAAAAATGGATGTATAAATGAGTAGTTGGTGGTTTTTGGTTCCAATCATGACCGATGCTGGACAATCTGGGCACACCAGTATCAAAGTCAGTTTATTTCATTCTTAGAAGTAACCAGAATGTCCAAATTGAGGAAGAAATCTGGTTAAGTGCTATTTTATTTCAAAGAGTTTGGAAAATTGTTTGAAATAATTTGTAAAAAAGAAAGAATCCTGGAGAATCCAAGTTACTTCCAGTTCTAAATCTATGATGCCAGTTATAATACTGAACCTTTACTACTTATTGCCTCTAACAGTGCCAACTATTTCAATCTGTCCAGAAATACACAACATATTTATAATGCCAAGAACTCATAAGCTGAAACTGTCCCCTTCTCATTGTAGTTTAACCTTTGCCTTGAAAGTGTGGTTCTTCTGATTATGCATCTTAAAACCTGCTACAACAAACACTGCCCCCGCCCCCCCATTCTAACACACTGCTTTATGTGTCTGACCGGAATTGTCCGTCTAAGTAGTTCTGGATGTAGCTCTGATCCTGTTGTTTATAATATTTGTATGAGATGTCAGTATGCAAACGCGCCATTTAGAGACCGGGATGGAAGACGAACAAGTCACTTTCCCGTTACTAGAACGTGTTCTTTTCAGTTTTGCTGTTGTAAATCATTTTTAATAAACTGTAATAAGAATTTATTCTTGCCTAATATGCTTATTTAAGATTAATATAATAGTGCTGAGAACTAATTTAAATGAACAGCAAAAGAGTGTGGTATTGGTGCATTTCAAACACTAAGCTGCATGTGTTTTGTCAACTAACAGTCGTACTAAAAAGGTTAAAACAATTTCACATTTCACAGCTCAAATTTATGTTGAGATCTCCAAGTATGCCAAGGGTGGCACAGCAATCAATCAGTTTTATTTTCAAATGAAGACCGTTTGGAGGAATGAGCAGACCTCTGTAATGGAAGAAGGTGAACATATCACAAATATGGTGTGATATTAATCCAAGTCATAATGGAGAAACACATTCTGCTTAGACCAGGGTTGGTGTGGATTCAGGTTTTCATTCCAATCAAGAGGAAACTACATCTACTCATCAACAATTCAGGGTAACGGCCTTATGTATAAGGTTTTCCGTTTCTAGAATTCTGGTTATGTACTCACATCTTAAGAGACACCAGGTGACCAAAGGACTGTGGCGGCCTAGAGGTTAAGGTACTGGACTATAGACCAGAATGAAATCTCCTTTGTTTGTGCCATGATACACTTCCACAAACGTGTTGTGAAGAGCAGACTTTGATAGATCCCTGTTAAATAAAACGGATCTATCAAAGTCTGCTCTTCACAACACGTTTGTGGAAGTGCATCATGGCATAAACAAAGGGGATTTCTGAGGACCTCAGAAAAAGAGTTGTTGATGCTCATCAGGCTAGAAAAGGTTACAAAACCATCTCTAAAGAATTTTGACTCAACCAATCCACAGTCAGACAGATTGTGTACAGATGGAGGAAATTCAACACCATTGTTACCCTCCCCAGGAGTGGTCGACCAACAAAGATCACAAGATCCAAAAGTAAGGCGTGTAATAGTTGGTGAGGTCACAAAGGACCCCAGGGTAACTGAAGGCCTCTCTCACATTGGCTAATGTTACTGTTCATGAGTCCACCATCAGAAGAACACTGAACAACAATGGTGTGCATGGCAGGGTTGCAAGGAGAAAGCCACTGCTCTCCAAAAAGAACATTGCTGCTCGTCTCCAGTTTGCTAAAGATCACATGAACAAGCCAGAAGGCTATTGGAAGAATGTTTTGTGGATGGATGAGACCAAAATCGAACTTTCTGGTTAAATGAAAAGAGTTATGTTTGGAGAAAGGAACACACGGCAAAACATGCATTCCAGCAATAAGAACCTTATCCCTTCTGTGAAACCTGGTGGTGGTAGTATCATGGTTTGGGCCTGTTTTGCTGCATCTGGGCCAGGACGGCTTGCTATCATTGATGGAACAATGAATTCTGAATTATATCAGAGAATTCTATGAATGTTTTGGAATGGCCAAGATAAAGTCCTGACCTTAATCCAATCGAAATGTTGTGGAAGGACCTGAAGTGAGCAGTTAATGTGAGGAAACTCACCAACATCCCAGAGCTGAAGCTGTTCTGTACGGAGGAATGGGCTACAATTCCTCCAAGCCGGTGTGCAGGACTGATCAACAGCTACAGGAAACGTTTAGTTGCAGTTATTGCTGCACAGGGGGGTCACACCAGATACTGAAAGCAAAGGTTCACATACTTTTGCCACTCACTAATATATAATATTGGATCATTTTCCTCAATAAATAAATGACCAAGTATAATATTTTTGTCTCATTTGTTTAACTGGGTTTTCTGTATCTACTTTTAGGACTTGTGTGAAAATCTGATGATGTTTTAGGTCATATTTCAAAGATTTCAATAGTTCAAAAACTTTCAAGCACCACTGTGCTCTTTGTCAGAACAAGTCTCTGAAGCTCATGTTTTGCCCTGGTCAGAGTCCAGATTTGAAACCTATAAAGAGTATTTAGTCTCACAATAAAGGTTCATAATCAGTATACTGTGCCTTTGGGCCCTCATAACTTAAAAAAAAAAACTAAGATTTTTAATTCTTTTGACCTTTTTTCATATTTGTAAGATTATAGATTGCACAGAAAACATATTTGTCCAGCTTAATCACTTTTTATTTTGCAATGGCATGCCAACTTTTTCTGACACAACCACAAGTTGTGTCCACCCTGTCATGGACAAAAACTGTACATAAAAATTTTATTTATAAAGCACTGTAGAAACTATATTTTTGGAGACGTAATGTGTCCCCTTTTCAACAGTAACTCTTATGGACCCTCAAAAATTTCCTAAATTTTGTGTTATGGTGTGACATTAGTTTGTTTTCTCACCATAGCTGCATACCCCCCATCTACTCCCCCAAAACAATGAAAACAGCAACATTTTAGGAAATACAGGTATAAAAGTTGGGAATAAATCATGGGAAAATGTTGGGAATAATAAATCAAATATAGTACTTTGTTTAGCTTTGAAGAATTACTGGATTATTTACAAAAATGTAAGATGACGGGTGGACAAGCCCCTGAAACGTTGGACCAGTTTAACAGGGTGGACAATACGTTTAGAGGTATAACTAACTATGGTAGATGTGACATTATGCATGTAATAGTTCAACAGGTGATTATAATCATGATTGGTACAAAAGAAGTATCCATGAGAGGAGTTTTTGCGTAGTAAAGATGGGCAGAGTGTCTCCATAGGATATTGTCTTGAAGGCAGCTTATGTTGCTTTAAAATCTCAATATACTTTTCTCCATTAATGCTGCTGCCATCACAGCAGTGTAGATGACCTTTGTCAAAGGCATTGACCCCACCCCATACCATGACAGAGCCTGGCTTTTGAACTTGTAGCTGATAACAGTCTGGATGGTCTTTTTTGTCTTTCATCTGGAGCACACGGCGTCCATTTCTTCCAAAAAGGACCTAGAATTCTGATTGGTCTGACCACCATACACGTTTCCACTGTGTGATGGTCCATCCCAGATGCCTCCAAGCCAAACTTGATGCCACTGCTGGTCAAGGTTAACATAAGGCTTCTTTTTTTGCTCAGTAATGTTTTAAGTGGCATTTGTGAATGTAATCTGTATTGTGTCCCTTCCACCATTTCTTTGAGGAACATTGTTTTTAAACATTTCATTTAAACTGGAGATCTTCTGCCCATCTTTACTCCTCAAACACTCAGCCTGTTTCTGTACCAAATCATCATTACCTATTTTATATCATTATTTTTCACATAATTATTCTTTTTATCTCATTACTAGTCCTCATTACTAGTCCTCATAATTGTCCCCATCCCAACTTTTTTGTGGAAGGCCTGAAATGCAGAATTTACAGTGGGGCAAAAAAGGTACACAAAATGAGAAGAAAAAATCAAGGAAATCACGTTGTAGGATTTTTAAAGATCTTTTTTTTCAATGATGGTGGAAAGTAAGTATTTGGTCAATAACATTAGTTCAACTCAATACTTTGTAACATAACCTTTGTTGGCAATGACAGAGGTCAAACGTTTCCTGTAAGTCTTCACCAGGTTTGCACACACTGTAGCTGGTATTTTGGCCCATTCCTCCATGCGAGGAGTGTGGCTCCATGCAGGATCTCCTCTAGAGCAGTGATGTTTTTGGGCAACACGGAACTTTCAACTCCCTCCACAAATGTTCTATGTTCTATGGGGTTGAGGTCTGGGAGACTGGCTAGGCCACTCCAGGACCTTGAAATGCTTTTTAAAAACGGAGCCACTCCTTTTGCCCGAGCGGTGTGTTTTGGGATCATTGTCATGCTGGAAGACCCAGCCACATTCCATCTTCAATGCTCTCACTGATGGAAGGAGGTTTTGGCTTAAAATCTCACGATACATGGTCCATTTTCATTCTTCCCTTAACACGGATCAGGGTCGTCCTGTCCCCTTTGCAGAAAAACACCCCAAAGCATGATGTTTCCACCCAATGCTTCACAGTAAGGTATGGTGTTTCTTGGGAGGCAACTCAGCATTCTTCTTCATCCAAACATGACGAGTTGAGTTTTTAACCAAAAAGTTCTATTTTGGTTTCATCTGCCCACATGATAATTCTCCCAATCCTCTTCTGGATCATCCATATGCTCTCTGGCAAACATTCAGACGGGCCTGGACATGTAATGGCTTAAGAAGCAGGGGGACACGCCTGGCACTGCAGGATCTGAGTCCCTCTTCAGTGTAGTGTGTCACTGATGGTAAGCCTTTTGTTACTTTGGTCCCAGCTCTCTGCAGGTCATTCATCAAGTCCCTCCGTGTAGTTCTGGGATTTTTTGCTCACCGTTCTCATGATCATTTTGACCCCACGGGATGAGATCTTGCGTGGAGCCCCAGATCGAGGGAGATTATCAATGGTCTTGTATGTCTTACATTTTCTTACAATTGCACCCACAGTTGATTTATTCACACCAACCTGCTTGCCTATTGTAGATTCACTCTTCCCAGCCTGGTGCAGGTCTACAATTTTCTTCCTGGTGTCCTTCAACAGCTCTTTGGTCTTGGCCATGGTTGAGTTTGGAGTCTGACTGTTTGAGGCTGTGGACAGGTGTCTTTTATGCAGATAACGAGGTCAAACGGGTGCCATTAATACAGGTAATGAGTGAAGGACAGAAGAGCTTCTTAAAGAAGAAGTTACAGGTCTGAGAGAGCCAGAAATCTTGCTAGTTGTTAGTAACCAAATACTTATTTTCCACCATGATTTACAATTAAATTCTTTAAAAATCCTACAATGTGATTTCCTGGATTTTTTTTACTCATTTGGTCTCTCATAGTTGAAGTGTACCTATGATGAAAATCACAGACCTCTCTCATCTTTGTAAGTAGGAGAACTTGCACAATCAGTGGCCACTGTATGTTTATTGACAAATTCAATGAAGTTGACCAGAAAGTAAAACATGAAATAGTTTCATAGGTTCATACTGTCTGCAATTAAATAAATGTCAACGTAAATGTAAGGAACACTGCATTCTTTTAATTTTCATTTTCCATACTGTCCAAACTTTTTCTGATTTGGGATTGTATTAAAAGAAAACAGCAACAACAAAGGAAATGCATGTATATGTCTTCCCTATCATACATGCGTCCACCCTGTCATAGCAAGATGTATGATAAGGTGGACAATGAAAGGGTGGACAATTTTAGTTAAAGTTAGCATTTCATGAACACATGGTTGGTCTACAGTTGCAGACATGTTGAATTGTTCAAGGCAACTTTGTTTTGTTTCAAAGACAAAGGTCACTTTCTTAAAGGGGCAATTATCCCAAGATGTCAGGATGGACAGCATATTTTTGGACATGTTTAAATTGCTTGATTTTTATTGATGTGGCAAAATTAATAATTATTTAAAATTTTAAGAAAATATATATGTATATATATATTTTAAAATGATGTGTGATTAAAACACTTAAATCATTGAAGCTAAACAGGCAGCACTTCGGGGATGTCAAAATACCCATCTCCACATAATAGAAAACTGCATAAAGTGCAAAAAGTATGAACACTCCTTTATATCTGTAATAGTGTAGTCATTCAAAGTAAAATGTGAAAAATGAATTGTTTCAAAATGTTTGTATGAAATTTAAACAACTATGCTGGGGACACCAAAAGAACATTACAATGACATTGACCCTAAAAACAAACCAAAAGACTTAAACATTAATATCTATTTGTTTAATTATTGCTAATTTCCTGATCAATTATTTACTGTTGACACCACTGAAAGCTTAATATTTTGCAGTCTTGCGTGTGGACCTTTTTTGCCCAGGAGTTGGCAATGTCATCAGACCCATTTTAAAATGTTGCTTTGCCCCACTAATATCACGACCAGTTAAAAATTCAGCTTTATCCTGGATTGCTGAGTCAAGTCAAATCACTTTTTACAATGGAACATTGTCTAAAAGCAACTTTACAAGTTTAGATTACCTCCTGATAACTACGTCCAATCCCAAATTGAGCAAGCCTAGGGCGACAGCGGCAAGGAAAAACTCCCTAAGTGTTGTTAGGAAGAAGGACCAAGGACCAAGACTCAAAAAGGGACCCAACCTCCTTGGGTGGCGTAGATGATAAATCTAAGAATGAAACTAAAGTCATGGAGTCACAGTTCCAATAAAATATGAAGTATGCACATCGGCATTAAGTGGCCCGGGTATGATGGGACTGGAGCTGATGACGGAATGCGGCTTGAGTGAAGCTGACGCGGATGAACATCATGTGTGGGGCTGGAACTGGTACCGGAACACAGCTCGGAGAGAAAACAGTAAATGTAATTAGTTATTGATTAAGAGCACAGTGTCTATTAACAATCACTGATACCACGTGTAGCGTGAGACCCTGGCAGCATTAGCTAGAAAGAGGAGAACTGGTAGGTAACACAGCCATGCAAGATACAGGACATGCCATGCAAATTCACTACAGGCACCACATTTCCCATAATGCCCCAGCATCTTTCCAAAAGCTTGAGCAGCTAATTATTTCAGTCAGAGGCAGTTTCTTTCAGATTTTCACATAGAGTAACTCAACAACAGCTTTAACAGAAAATGATAGCTGATGATAGCCTGGGGTGTATTACCTACCAAAAGTACATATTAGACCACAAAAGTAAAGGCATCATACACAAAATTAAGAGTTAATTTGCTCTTAATTTCTCATCCATGGCAGAGTAACACACACTTTAGTGTAAATCACTGAATCTGTTTAGTGTTTAACAGGTTTATTTTTATGCTAAGTGCCCCTACGGCTGATTGGCATGCAGATGGGTACAGCAGTACTCCTCTAAATGCTGTATCTGCCCCAGTACCACAAGCAGTCTG
The DNA here is from genome assembly GCA_025084515.1 of Ancistrus triradiatus. Lineage (NCBI taxonomy): Eukaryota > Metazoa > Chordata > Actinopteri > Siluriformes > Loricariidae > Ancistrus > Ancistrus triradiatus. The sequence continues at coordinate 155,116 of JAJAGP010000746.1, read as the reverse complement.
GAAAGGCCCCTGCCAGGCGTGTATTTTCCATTTTCAGTAGCAATGGCCGCTTGACTACCCGAATTGAAAACTACGGAACGCGGTGAGAGACAGAGGTGGTTGGACTCCAGGCTCTAGGCGGAGCTGTGGTAGTTTGTACACTGGACGCTGCTACTGTTCATGCTGTGTAGCTTCAGTAACCGGCGCGTTTGTGCATCGAAACACTTGAATTGCAGGTAAATAAGTAGTTCTGATCTTCTTAACTGTAACATACTGTGCGTATTAAATACGTATTAGGGAAATACTGAGCTGTATAAATGTATGCGAGTTGAAATTTTGGTTCCTGGCGGTGGAAGCAAAAGTTGCTGCTTCATGCTCGCTTCCATTGAGTATGATAATGCTAATGGTAATTCATAGGAGCTCCGTAAACACGACTAGGACGTATTTATCTTTTAGACACCTTATGTTTATACACGGTGGGGTCTTACAATATATTCGACCTTATTTCTAAATGTGCTTTCAAAGTCCTGTGACATTGCAGCGGTTTGTTTTAGCACGCCTGCTAACTAAGATACTTTCTGTTTCTGTATCTCCGCTTCCTGTTGACAGTGAAACGAGCTTTAATTGTATTATACTGTATATTATTTTAACGTTAATGGAAAGCTTTATCTTTTCTTGTCTTTTTTATTTATGTACAGGATTCCTATGACAAGTGAGAAGTCATAATGGTGAGTTGATTGAATTTAGTCATTTTGTTTGCATGACTAAGGCTTGTAGTGATATCATATTGATATGTATCTGTTTTATAGTCTCGGAGATATGATTCCAGAACCACCATCTTTTCCCCCGAGGGTGAGTATTGTTTGGAAATAACATTAATGCTTATTTTGCAAAGTAAAGGAATATATCTATAAGGGGATATATATCTATATTCACTGTATACTGTATATAGAATGTGGTAGCCTAGCGGTTAAGGTACTGGACTCTGGGCTAGAAGGTCCAGGGTTCAAATCCCACCTCTGCCAAGCTGCCACTGTTGGGTCCTTGAGACCCTTAACACACAATTTCTTGGATTGTAAGACTATCAATTGTAAGTCGCTCTGGATAAAGGCGTCTGTTAAGTGCTGCAAATTTATAGACTCACCTGGCACTTTATTAGTACATTTCTTTTGTTTCTACGCTTGTTCTCCATTTTAACAGTTCCACTACCATATATAAACATTTTGCAGTTCTACAATTACAGACTGCAGTCCATCTGTTTCTCTACATACTTTGTTAGTCCCATTACTCTGTTCTCTAATGTACAGGACCACCACAGATCAGGTACTATTTGGTGGTGGATCATTCTCAGTCCTGCAGTGACACTGATGTGGTGTGGTGGTGGTGGTGGTGGTGTGTGTTGAGCTGGTATGAGTGTATCGGACACAGCAGTGCTGCTGGAGTTTTTTATTATTATTTTTTTTTTTTATAAATAAACATTGTGTCACTCTCTGTCCACTTTATTGCTCTACCATATTGTTCCACCCTGTAGATTTAAAATCAGAGACAGTAGCTCATCTGTTGCTGCACTGTTTGTGATGGTCATCCTCTAATCCTTCGTCAGTGCTCACAGGATGCTGGTGGCTGGACATTTTTGGTTGGTGGAGTTAGTATAGTTCAGTTTTCAGTTCAGTGAGGTTTTTAAAAACTCCAACAGTGTCTGATGCACTCACACCAGCACAACACTCACTGGAGTTGTGCTGGAAGCTGAAGCATTTGCTCATCTTCAGCTGTCCAGGGCAAGTTTTCCTCAGAAATCTGGGTATACATGGCAGCATCCATTTTCTGTTCAGTCTCGACCAACTGGCCAGTGTTGCCTCCACCATATCCCCATGCGGTGGCTTAAGAATGTGAGAATGAACGTTAGAGCCCTGAATAAAATCCAGTAGGAATGTGTGTGTGAACTGTCCCCACAGATTTTGGTGGAGAGCAGTCCATCACAAAATCTGACTGAACTCAAACAGTAATGTAAGAGTGGGCAAATATTCCCTAATCTAGATGTGCAAAGCTTTGACACAATATCCAAACAGACTGATGGCTGTACTTGAAGCAAAAGTTGTCTCTACAGGGGTCTGAGAAGTTTTCCCTCCCCCCCCCCCCAGAAGTATTTGCATTTTTGTCTACTTTTTCTAAGTTTAATGTAAATGTGTAAAAAATGCCATGAAAATAGAATAACCAATACAAATTACCAAGAAAGCAAATGAGAGCCAAGCACATACATGGTGTGGGAAAACTCTTGCTCAATACATTTCATATCTTGTATGTCTGACAACAGGGACTGTGGGTGAGTGGCAGCATGTGGCATTCAACCATTTCTTCTGTCTCTCACAGGGCGCCTGTATCAGGTGGAATATGCTATGGAGGCTATTGGCCACGCCGGGACCTGTTTAGGAATTTTAGCCAATGATGGTGTGTTGCTGGCAGCTGAGAGGAGGAACATTCACAAACTGCTGGATGAAGTGTTTTTCTCAGAGAAGATCTACAAACTCAATGAGTAAGAATCATATTTTTGAGATATTATATATTACATGTATAATAACAATATAAATATATACATATAATATATAAGACCAATATAATAACAATGTTATATTATATATAATATGTAAAACAATATTACATATAATATTTTTGGTGCTTGTCTGAGGTCTCACCTAATAAGGTAGGATCTGTATTCGCTAGAACAGATTTGTGCAGTGATATAAACTTGCCTCTTTTTTGACCTGGTACTGTGATCCAAGTTACTGGACTATTGGCCAGAAGGTCTGTAGGTCAAGTCTTGGCACAGCAAAGCCACCACTTGTGTGCCCTTGTGCAGAGCCCTTAACCATCAGTTAAATCAGCTGGATTGTACTGATGTTCTACTACAAGTCATTTTGGATAAACATGTCTGCTAAATGCTGTGAATGTAAATTCAAGCCTGCACATTTTTTTGTGATTAAATATATAATTATTACTATACCATGAGGCTCAGTATAGAGCAGACGCCCTTATCCAGATCGGCTTACAAGTGATACAGTCCCAAGCAATTGTGGGTTAAGGGCCTTGCTCAAGGACCCAACAGTGGCAGCTTGGCAGAGGTGGGATTTGAACCCTGGACCTTCTGGTCCAAAGTCCAGTACCTTAACCGCTAGGCTACCACAGTCCCCAACTCCACTGTTTGCAGACTAACAGCAGTGTTGCTTATTTTGTTGCAGAGACATGGCGTGCAGTGTAGCAGGAATCACATCTGATGCCAACGTCCTCACTAATGAGCTCAGGCTAATTGCACAGAGGTAAGAAGCCAGAATGTTTATTCTTTCTTTCAGCCACTTGTAATACTCACTGTAACTTTGATATGTTTTGCCAAGCTGAATTCTTATTTGACATAAATTGTGCTCATTCATATTTGTCCACATAGGTATCTCCTCCAGTATCAGGAGCCCATTCCCTGTGAACAGCTGGTTACAGCACTCTGTGACATCAAACAGGCCTATACACAGTTTGGAGGTGATTGCAATGCTTGTCATCACTTTGTAACGTTATAATTAGAGATGAAAGATTGATGCTTGAGCCCTGCTGCTGCTGCTGCTTTGTGTGTGTAGGTAAAAGACCATTCGGTGTGTCGCTGCTCTATATGGGCTGGGATAAGCACTATGGGTTCCAGCTCTACCAGAGTGACCCCAGTGGAAACTACGGAGGCTGGAAGGCTACCTGCATTGGCAACAACAGCGCAGTAAGTGTGTCTCTGACTATCGACATGTAGCATTGTGGCTGCCGTTCTTGAGCATTCCGGTAGCCGGAGTAAATGGATTCAGCAGCTGCTGTAACGCTGGAGTGGAAACCTTTGATAAAATTCTGATTAAACAAGGAGGAGAACAGAGGTTAGGAATTAAGTCAGAATAGTGATCGAAACAGGTGGCTGGCTCTGAGGTGGGTTATGTTTGAAATGATCTGTTAAATAAAAGAATAATAGCCATGTAAACGTCTGCATCTGAATACACTTCCAGTTGGATCAAGTCTGTTCTGTGGCTTTGTAACGGCTAAAATTGATCTCCAGAAGAAATTGGCTTTATGTATGGAGTTTATATGGATGGCAGAAAAGTTCCGAATTATGAGCCGTTCAAACAGTATGGCAGTAAGTTAATGATAAAGGGTCCTCTTGGTAATGTGTTAAAAATATGTTCAGGGTGTGAATTTTACTTCTCTCCCTGTGTATTATTTATATTTGCAGTACTGTTTTTGCTGAACCTGATACAATTTTAGGCTGATTTAAAACACAAGTACAATGGTTAAACACATTATTCTCATTGTAATGTGCCAAATGGTTCTCCATTTATGTATGTGATGTTGGATCGTGTTAGTGACTGCAAGTGGATATTTTGGTCAGACTGCTGAGATTAGTGGGCATATAAACAGTTCAAACAAGATCTGTAGTGGTAATTAGGGATGCACTGATGCCACTTTTTTCCTTCTGATACCGATACCTGATGTTCACGTATCTACCAATACTAACTTTATCTAACTTAACTACTTGATAGGTGCCTATAAATCTTGATATTTATAGCGTTCCACTTTTTATTGATAGGCGTGCTTTTATTTTGGTAAAAGCCGTGTTCTGTATCCCAAATAAGATGATATAAGTTTGAAAAAATTACATTTAATGGTTGAGTTTGAAATTCGTGATTTTGCAGCAGGCATTTTGCTGATGCCGCCTCAAGAGAGAAATAATCCCTCACCACTGACAGGCTGCTGCCTTCGGGTTAAGCTTCATCTAGTGGCCCGCATGTGCTTCAGTAACTGCTTCATGGTATCGGTGCTCTCAATCACTGATACCGATACTGTGTGCAGGTGTTAGCATTGGTAAAGTAGTAGTATATTCGTAATGATTTGTGTGCTTGCAAACCTTGTGTGACAAACAAGCCTGCTCTTACAGGTTATAAGAATTAGTTGAAATAATAATACATTTGTGAAAATATGAAGGACAGCATGCACTGAAACATGAGATCAATCAAGAAATGTCCCATCATATAGATCGGAGTTGCTGTAGCTATTGTTTTGCTTGGGTTATGAACTACACAACCGGTCAAAAGTTTTAGAACACTGCAATTTGTTAAGGTTTTATTGATATTCACGTAGTTTAATATCTCCATGTACTTTGAAATTAAATCATAGAACAAATAAAGCAAGATAAAATAAATCATGGAATAAATTTGTTTGACAAAATCTAGAATCAAATCTAGATTTTTGGCTCCTCCAAGTAGCCACCTTGTGCAGATGTAACAGCTGAACACCATCGAGGCATTCTTTCTACAACGTAATTCAAATATTGTTCAGAAAATTATTCCTAACACTGTTGCAGAAGTTCCCACAAATGTGCTGCTCTTGTAGGTTACTTTGCTTTCACCCTTCTGTCTAGTTCATCCCAAACAAGCTCCTTAGGGTTTAAGTCTACAGACTGTGCAGGCCATTCCATTCTTTTAAGTCTACTGCCTTGTTCTTGTCTTCTAAGGTGTTCCCAACATGACTGAGTTTGTTTTGAGTCATTGTTTTGCTGTGATATGAACCCCAGACCAACTAGTCATAAATCAGAGGGTATTGCATTGGGCTTCATTTACAGCATTTAGCAGACGTCCTTATCCAGAGCGACTTACAATTGGTACAATCTTACAATCCAAGCAGTTGTGGGTTAAGGGTCTTGCTCAAGGACCCAACAGTGGCAGCTTGGCAGAGGTGGGATTTGAACCCTGGACCTTCTGGTCCTTACCTGCTAGGCTACCACAGTCCCACCTTAAAAACCCTGCGTGATGTACTAGATATTTCAAATTTTGATTCATCAGTCCATAAGACATTCTTCCAGTCTTCAGTAGTCCACTGAAGGTGCTTCATGGCCCAGACAAGCCTCTTTATCTTGGCAATGGCTTTCTTCTGGCTTGCTACTCGACCTCTCAAACCTACATTTTCATTTACAGCATTTAGCAGACGCCCTTATCCAGAGCGACTTGCAATTGGTACAGTTTTACAATCCAAGCAGTTGTGGGTTAAGGGCCTTGCTCAGTACTTTAACCACTAGGCTACCACAGTCCCACTGTGGTACCTATAACTTACAGCTCGAAGTCTTCGCTTCACAGCTGAAATGTAAGCTGGCTTATTTCGACCTGCATTAAGCTGTGCTTGAAGTTGTGCTGTGATCATCCAAACTGTTGACTCTAAAACTTGTCTGAATTTGATGTAGCTTTTTGGTCTACCAGTCCTGCCAGGGTTTCCTCCAGTTTCCAAGAGCATTTTGATAGTATCGGACACTGTACTCACTGACGCCTTGGCTTTCTTTGCATTTTCTCTGTAGGAAAGTTCTACACATCTAAGGGTTACATTTCTGTCTGTCTTCTTTTGTTAATTGCCATTATAATAGCAATCGTGCAATGATCTGCAGCGCAAGATCTGCTTAGATAGAATCATAGAGCTTATAAGTGATCAACAAAAGTTCGGATACCTGAAAGAATTGTTTGCCTCAACTTTCAAAGCTTAGATGGCTTCCAGTGCTGCGGTCCAACTGTCCATTGTGAAACATTGACGTGTTCCCTCAAATAAGCCTTTACTTTAGTGCTGAAATTTACATTTACAGCATTTAGCAGATGCCCTTATTGAGAGCGACTTACAATTGGTAAAGGGCCTTGCTCAAGGAGCCAACAGTGGCAGCTTGGCAGAGGTGGGATTTGAACCCTGGACCTTCTGGTCCAAAGTCCAGTACCTTAACCACTAGGCTACCACAGTCACAGTAAACAATTTTTCAGTTTTAATATTTCAGATTCTTTTTTATGTCTTTCCCTTTTTGTTCCTTTGGATATGAGCTGTGTAAATGTCAATAATAACTGTAAAAACTCGTGTGTTCCGCCCGATAGTGTGTATATACCTTAAAATATCAAACAGTTAGATCTGCGAAGACCTTAAATGCTTCTGTATTACACACACGCACCCAAACAGAAATAAGAGTGCGACAGAACGCAAGAGAGTGAGTGAGCAAGCACAAAGTCTCCCGTGGACCTGTATTATAGATATACAGTACTGTGCAAAAGTCTTAGGCCACCATTAGAATTGTTGTTTTAGCAATGGTATGATGGCCAATATGTAACACATTGTCAACAATTGGACCCTAAAATTTCAAACTTGGAATTGTCACTGCATCATACTCTCTTCCACCTCACTGCAGTCTTGGTGAGTTTTAGCATATCTTAGCCTTTTAACCCTGTTCCCCATCTGAAAAAGTGGTTTCTTGGCTGCTACCCTTCCAAAAAGACCGTTCCTGATCAAGCCTCTTCAGACTGTAGTAGGGTCAAGCTGCCAGATGCTGCTACGGCTCAAGAGTAAGGGAAGGTCACACTACATACTTGCCATTGTAGTCTATAGAAGCTGTTTTGTTTTGGGTTTTTGTTGTTTTTAATACTTACATTTCCTGTCTTTTCTGGTTGTTTTCTAATAGAGACTGATAAATATTTGTTTTGATACCATTGCTATATCTAAGCTAATGCTGGCTTTTCCGAAGTTGTTTCTAGGAATGAGGTACATTTGGATAACAGGGTTTGACTGTCTCCCTCCCCCCAACCATGTATCATCTGTGGATAATTCCACGCTGACTTACCTCTGAAAATGCAATTTACTTGTTAGTAAATACGTATCTAATGCTTGACTTCTATGGCTTACAGCTCTTATGCGAGTTCCGACTGAATAGTTTTGGTTTAAATACTAACTAGCTCATTCTGTCCGTACCACTCTTCATAGAGGAGCCAAATGACCTAACGTGTCTTTCGGATTGGTGTACATGGTGCCCGTCCATGAACATGAAAACTCCACTCAGGCAGCAACAAAGCCTATGCAGTTCTAAGGCCACAGCGCTTAACTCATTAGTTACGTGAGTTTTATCCTCGCAATGATTTATGGGCTTCTGTATACGCGGTTTAGACTTTTTGAATTTGATATTAAATCGAAGCCATTGCGTCGTGAGGTGATTTGTCATACTCCGTGCTGTAAATCGCACTTTGACCAGTAGGGGGTGCCATAGCGTCAGTAAAGACATAATGTTCCAGAACATTCTGTTCCACCGCTGTTCCATAACCGAGCAAGTGAATAATTGATTAGGATGCGACTTGTAATTCGTGCTTAATTTTGTCAGTTAAATATTTGAATAAAATGAAATATAAATGCGTGTACTGTCTTGTAGGCTGCTGTGTCAATGTTAAAGCAGGACTATAAAGAGGGAGAGATGACTCTTTCTACGGCTCTTGCTCTCGCCGTCAAAGTGCTCAACAAGACCATGGATGTCAGCAAGCTGTCTGCAGAGAAAGGTGTGTGTGTGGTTGTGTGAGACATGGAAATAGCTGTTTTCTTGTTCTAACACTCTTGGTGTGTTGTAGTTGAGATCGCCACGCTGACGCGAGAGAACGGCAAAACCGGAATCAAGGTGCTGAAACTGAAGGAGGTGGAAGAACTGATCAAGAAGCACGAAGCAGAGGAAGCCAAGGCTGAGAAAGACAAGAAAGAGAAGGAGCAGAAAGAGAAAGACAAATGAGAAACACACACTTGCTCTTTTTCTATGAAATTTAACAAAAGGTTTGGATTCAGTGTACCACTCAGTCAGTCTGTATGTTTTTTTTTCATTAATAAACACAAAACGGTGATCGGAGTTTTGTGTGGGTTATTAAAGGCTAGGTTCTAGAAGGTTCTAAACCTGCTTTGGTCCATAGGAAGCAGAAACTGTGTCTAATGGAGTACTGCCAGTCATGTAAACTTCTCTTAAATATAATGTAGACTTGTCTGTATTTATAGGCCTTATTAGCGCTTAAGGCTCTGGATTATTTGGAAGGATGCGAGTTCAAATCCTAGCTGTCCAAACTCCCGCTGAGTGCTTGATTAAGCCCTGTAACATTCAAATACTCAGCTAAGCTACTCTGGAGAGCTTTCCAAATGCTATAAATGTCAACCAGGACTGGAGGTTGGAGGTCGTCAAGTCAAGTCAAGTCAGATCTATTTATATAGCGCTTTTTACAATGGAGCATTGTCTCAAAGCAACTTTACAAGTTTAGATTATCTACTAATAACTACGTCCAATCCCAAATTGAGCAAGTCTAGGGCGACAGTGGCAAGGAAAAACTCCGTAAGTGTTATGAGGAAGAAACCTTGGGAGGACCAAGACTCAAAAAGGGACCCAACCTCCTTGGGCGGCGTAGATGATAAATCTAAGAGCGAAACTAAAGTCATGGAGTCATACTTCAAATAAAATGTACAATATGCACATCGACATTAAGTGGCCCGGGTATGATGGGGCTGGAGCTCCACTGCTCAGGTCTGACAGCGGGTGAGTGGCTCTCAGGCAAATGGCTTGTATTGTGTTGCAGTGACTGTTGTGTAAGGTTATATACCATGGTTTTATTTTGGAAACAGGTTGAGTGGAGATTAGTCGCTGACTCTTGTCAGCTCTAATTCTCTCGCGACTCAGGCGGCTCTCTCTCGTGGAACGTTCTAAGAACTGCATGACCCTCACTTGGTGTGTTACATAAGGTAGGACCAGCGCTTTGTCAAGGTGAAAGATTAAATGAGCAGAACGTAGAGTTGTTAGTAATGAAAGATCGCACAGTAACCCAGCAACACTGCCTCTGTATGATGTCAGGGCTAAGTGCTCGGGGCAACTGGGTTGAGTTAATGTTAAACACATGACTCCTCACCACCTGGTAGCACAGTCACGTACACTTGGTAATGCCTGCGAATGCTTAACCTTTTGTGTGCTAGCAGTGGAAGGCGTTTGGCACAGATGTGCTCGTCTAGCTCTCCCGAAATAGGAAAGTTCAGCCGGCCATGCTCTGCACCACGGCTCGATCTGGGATCTGATTGGATGACCGTGTTGTCTCCTTGCCAAGAGATTGGAGACTGCGTCACTAGGAGCCCAGGGGATGTGTGCTCTTCAGTACTGTACGACTCGAGCACACTTTCTCTCCTTATGCAAGTCATCTAGCATCATAGAAGAATGTTAAAATGGCAGGACAGCTGTTAGTTACAGGACGTGGTCAGTATGCTTATGATTCTCAGTACACAAATTGCCATTTTACCCAGTAGAACGTCCAGGGCAACATTCCTGTTTTCTTCCAACAATAACCAGCACAAGCTTTATCATGCATCCCTTTACCTTTGCACAAGTCTACTACCAATACAGATGTTATTGTCGTACACTCCCAAGCCACTTTAAGTACACCTGTTCAACTGCTCATTCACACACATCTAAGCGGCCAATCACATGGCAGATGTAGACCTGGTTCCGGTACCAGTTCCAGCCCCACACATGATGTTCATCTGCTGTAGCTCCACTCAAGCTGCTTCCGTCATCAGCTCCAGCCCCACCATACCCGGGCCACTTAATGCCGATGTGCATACTTCACATTTTATTCGAACTATGACTCCATGACTTTAGTTTCGCTCTTAGATTTATCATCTACGCCACCCAAGGAGGTTGGGTCCCTTTTTGAGTCTTGGTCCTCCCAAGGTTTTCTTCCTATAACACTCAGGGAGTTTTTCCTTGCCACTGTCGCCCTAAGCTTGCTCAATTAGGGATTGGATGTAGTTATTAGGAGATAATCTGAACTTGTAAAGTTGCTTTGAGACAATGCTCCATTGTAAAAAGCGCTATATAAATAGATCTGACTTGACTTGACCTGGTGAAGATGACCTGCTGAGGTTCAAACCGAGCACCAGAATGGGAAAGGAAGGTGATTGAAGTGACTCTGAACGTGGCATGGTTGTTGGCGCTAGATGGGCTGATCTGCTGGGATTTTCACAGAGCCCTAGCCAGGGTTTACAGAGAATGGCCCAACAAAGAGAAAATCTACAGAGCGTAGCAGTTCCCTGGATCGAAAATGCCTCGTTGCCCAAGAAGAATGATAGAGCAGAAAGAAAGGCAACAGTAACTCATAACCACTCATTACAACCAAGGTTTGCAGAAAAGCATCTTTGAACGCTCACCACGTCGAACCTTTAAGCAGACGGGCTACAGCACCATAAGACCACACCAGGTGAACCTGGATGTTTGCATCATGTATAACTGACAACGAACTTGCCCTTATTTATAGAAAACAAAGTATGTATTGTGCATATTTAAACAAAGAAATGCACTGTACCTGTAGATACCATCAAAATCACTGCTTCAGTTACTTGAATCAAGCTGGCTTTTTCCCCCTTGTTCCTGGTTCAGTAGTTTTCCCTTATGTCTAATCCAATTAAATAATGCAGACTTTATTTACAGCCTCCATTTTGTAGATCTGGAGTGTCTCCATTTGTCACCAGTGATCAAGACCCCATTTTTTTGTTGGTTTTGTGTATCTTTCAACACGAGGTGACATCTGGCTGTATAAATCATGGAGATTTGCAACATTAGGGAACTAAAATGATCAGAGTTTGGTGAAATGCAATTGGGAATTATGCCATAGTTTTCCTCAGGGCAGGAGGGAGGGGAAAAAACAGCCATGGCAGATCTGTATGGAACCAAAATCACTAGGACCACCTGAACATCATGGCTAATGTTAGAGAGAAAACTCAAAAGCCACACAGTTCACACTATTGTTTTTATTCAGACAAACAAAAAGAAAGGTTATGCATCGCATGACTCATTACCATATACTGTAAACAAATCCTAACCTAGAAGGGAAAAAAAAGAACCAAGCTAAACAAAAATAAAATCTCAACATGAAAAGAAATGTTTAACAGCTTACCGTCATGGCTCAAGGTTAACTAGAGACATGTACATGCAGAACTTGCAGCTTGCACTGGGCTTCCACATTCTAGGGGGAATGTATTTCAGTTCCTAAAGGTTGTCCAGACTATGTGGTCAGCTCTAATTTGCTACCCCAGCCAAAGTGGTCAAGTGTGATAATCCTAACGCTTGAGCTTTACATGTGGGGCCATTTCTTTGGCAATAGTATCAAGTTCAATATCTACAGCAAGACATCTTTAAAGTGTGGGTTGCATCTCTGCTGTACCCAGAATGCACATCTGCTTGATTTACAGCTAAAGTGCTCGTGTTATCACGGCTCCTAAGAGAGAGGATAGAGTCGGCTTCATTTAGTCTAACACGTAATGGGAAAGCACATCAACAATTGTAAGACTAATATGGATAAGAAATCTGCACTCAGCTGCGTGTTCCTGGTACAGGAAAGGCCTTCGGGTTGACAAGACAAAAGACAACGATTGTTTAAGAAATAAGGTGGAGTGAGGGACAACTTTTGCTTGTTACCTACTAAATTGCCTTAATATCCCTTTTCAGTTTGATCAGTAATTTTCAGCTACAAATCTGCCCTCGTATCGGATCCTGGCTAAATTTTTACCTTGTACCAAATCATAAACCGCATGTCTCTGGAGCCCTGGAGTCTATTAATAAATACTTCTTGCTCAGTGGGTGTGATGCTGAGCCAAATCAGGTGAGATACCTTCTAACACAGACGTGCCCAAAAGGAATGGTGACCAACAAAAGACAGTGATTGAAGAGCACTAGCAGTAACATCACGACCCTGAAGCCGAAAACCTTACAAGGACACGGCTTACTGAAGTCCATCCTTTACAATTCCCCTTAACTGTGTCCTGTATGAAGCAGAGCATATCTAGACCTTTTGAAACCCGGTGCAGGATATGGTGTATTGACTAGCTCTAGCACCAACTATCTCCCGGCTCAAAAAAACACAGAGGGGGATAGGAACCAATCGACGGGATAATAAAGGAGACTGACCCAATCAGAGAGTCTGTCCATCCTAGCACCACCTCCTTCTCCATCCCTGCCCCCTCAGACGCCACTTAAATCTCACTCAGAAGGAGGGTGAAGATGTGGTGAGAGGCCAAATTGCCAAGTCATGAAGAGGAGGAGAAAAGGATGAAGTGCTAACTAGGATGAGTGACATTTTAAGAGCAACAGGGGCTCAGTCCTCATCACAGCTGCCGCTGTCCACAGAGTAGACCATGAAGAAGACATCAGGCCGAGGCGGCACCAGAGGGTGACCAGGCTTCACAATCTCAAAACCCATGTAGTGGAAAGTCTTCGTAATGGACACTGCATAGAACAAACACAGTGGGTCTTTCATTTAACATCATAATCAGGCAACACAAGTTATGAACAGTTAAAACAATGTCTGCTCCTAATGTATGAATCAAAAAGTAATTCAGTTACACTAGTGATAGTACCTGAACTTGCTGGATGCATAATAATTAAATATACATCTCTACTTCAAGGGTTACATCTAAAAACGTGGTTATTAGCATAGAGTTTGTCCCCACTTTGCTTCTACAACAGCCTTCACTCTGAGAAGGACCATCGCCAAGTTCAGGCACTGATAACACTTGGTGATGTCACACTTAAGTGTTTCAGAACATCAAACCAATTTAAATATTAGTCAAAGACAACACAAGTAAACAAAATGCAGTTTTTAAATGAAGGTGTTTATTATTAAGGGAGAAAATCCAAACCTACATGGCCCTGTGTGAAAAAGTGATTGCCCCCTAAACCTAATAACTGGTTGGGCCACCCTTAGCAGCAACAACTGCAACCAAGTGTTTGTGATAACTTGCAGTGAGTCTTTTACATCATTGTGGAGGAATTTTGGCCTCATCTTTGCAGAATTGTTGTAATTCAGCCACACTGGAGGGTTTTCCACCATGAACGGCCTTTTTAAGTTCATGCCACAGCATCTCAATAGGATTCAGGTCAGGACTTTGACTAGGCCACTCCAAAGTCTTCATTTTGTTTTTCTTCAGACATTCAGAGATGGACTTGCTGCTGTGTTTTGGATCACTGTCCTGCTGCAGAACCCAAGTTCGTTTCAGCTTGAGGTCATGAACAGATGGCCGGACATTCTCCTTCAGGATTTTTTGGTAGATAGCAGAATTCATAGTTCCATTTATCACAGCAAGTCTTCCAGGTCCTGAAGCAGCAAAACAGCCCCAGACCATCACACTACCACCACCACATTTTACTGCTGCTATAATGTTCTTCTTCTGTAATGCTGTGTTACTTTTACACCAGATGTAATGGGACACACCTTCCAAAGAGTTCAACTTTTGTCTTGTCAGTCCACAGAATGTTTTCCCAAAAGTCTTGGGGATCATCAAGATGTGTTCTGGAAAAATTGGACGAGCTTTAATGTTCTTTTTGCTCAGCAGTGGCTTTTGCCGTGGAACTCTGCCATGCAGGCCATTTTTGCCCAGTCTCTTTCTTATGATGGAGGCATGAACACTGACCTTAACTGAGCCAAGTGAGGCCTGCAGTTCTTTGGATGTTGTTGTGGGGTCTTTTGTGACCTCTTGGATGAGTAGTCCCTGCTCTCTTGTGGTAATTTTGGTCAGCCGGTCACTCCTGGGAAGGTTCACCGCTGGTCCATGTCTTCACCATTTGTGGATAATGGCTCTCACTGTGGTTCGCTGGAGTCCCAAAGCTTTAGAAATGGCTTTATAACCCTTTCCAGACTGATAGATCTGTTACTTTCCTTCTCAATTGTTCCTGAATTTCTTTGGATCTCAGCATGATGTGTAGCTTTTAAGGATCTTTTGGTGTACTTCATTTTGTCAGGCAGCTCCTATTTAATTGATGTCCTGATTGAGAACAGGTGTGGCAATAATCAGGCCTGGGTGTGGCTAGAGACAGTGAACTCAGGTGCGATAAACCATAGTTAAGTTATATTTTAACAAGGGGGGCAAACACTTTTTCCACACAGGGCCATGTAGGTTTGGATTTTTCACTCCCTTAATAATAACCCCCATTTAAAAATGGCATTTTGTGTTTATGTCGTCTTTGACTCATTTCAGTTGGTTTGATGTTCCGAAACACTCAAGTGTGACAATCATGCAAAAAATAGGAAATCAAAAAGGGGCAAACACTTTTTCACACCACTGTAGAATAAGTTTGACCTATATTATACATTACAATATAAATTTTCCCTACAGTGTCAATGACATTACAAATTATGTTACCAAGTTACTGTCTTCACAGAAATTCCACTACTCCTGGCCATTACAATTACAAACTGAACAGGCATGCCATGACTGCACTGTGTGACTGCAGAAGTGTCTTACGTCGGTCCTCCCTGGTTTTGTAGAACCACAGGAACACGTAGCTGACTTTCAGCTTCTCCTCAGCAAACTCGAGTAGACTGGTAAGCCTGAAGCACAGAGGCAGCATCATGATGCACTAGCAGTTTTACATAATCAATAGCTTACGTAATGCAGAAGCAGCTGCAGCAGAGCCAACTTGCTTGATTTTTGACTGTCCAGAACACCACTTGATACACAGAGCCACTAAAGGGGATTCTGAACACTCAACCAGCAATGGAGGAGTGACTTGCATTCTAAAGAGTTAGATCTCATTAGGTAGTAGGAATATGCACAGAGAACACAAGGCTGCATTAATACAGTAATTCAGCAAGTCAAACTGAGGGCTGTAATCCGAACCCTGGGTGAAACTCTGACTCCGAGGCAGATCATTTCTTATTCATTTGTGGTCTTCTAGGGTATATCAACACATTTAACCAGAAACGTGGACACCTACTGAGATCATTATTACATAAACTAAACATGTCCTTGCTTTCTGGCATTATATGCAGAAAGACTTGCAGTCATACTTTTGTGAACGTCTCACACATTAGAGATCCTTCATAAGCCTGTACCATACAGCACAGTATGCAAGTCTACTCCTTACAAGCGTCTTTAGCTGTGTTATGTAAGACAGCACGTCTGTGAATGTGGCAAGCAGCAGAGGTCTACATTTTTACCCACAAAAGATTTCCATTCCAACCAAGGCATTCACCCGATTCCATTTTTAATCAGTTATTCTTTGTTTCAAACTTGCCTGAGGAGTTGCAGTTTGTGTTCTGGCAGGAGGGAAAACAGTATACAGTGGGCCAAAAAAGTATTTAGTCAGCCACTGATTGTGCAAGTTCTCCTACTTAGAAAGATGAGAGAGGTCAGTAATTTCCATCATAGGTACACTTCAGCTATGAGAGACAAAATGAGAAACAAAATCCAGGAAATCACGTTGTAGGATTTTAAAAGTATTTTCTTCAATTATGATGGAAAATAAGTATTTGGTCAATAACAAAAGTTCAACTCAGTACTTTGTAACATAACCTTTGTTGGCAATGACAGAGGTCAAACGTTTCCTGTAAGTCTTCACCAGGTTTGCACACACTGTAGCTGGTATTTTGGCCCATTCCTCCATGCAGATCTCCTCTAGAGCAGTGATGTTTTGGGGCAACATGGACTTTCAACTCTCCCTCCACCAAATTTTTTAATTTTCTATGGGGTTGAGGTCTGGAGACTGGCTAGGCCACTCCAGAACCTTGAAATGCTTTTTACGGAGCCACTCCTTTGTTGCCCGAGCGGTGTGTTTGGGATCATTGTCATGCTGGAAGACCCAGCCATGTTCCATCTTCAATGCTCTCACTGATGGAAGGAGATTTTGGCTTAAAATCTCACGATACATGGCCCCGTTCATTCTTCCCTTAACACAGATCAGTCGTCCTGTCCCCTCTGCAGAAAACCAGCCCCAAAGCATGATGTTTCCACCCCCATGCTTCATAGTAGGTATGGTGATGTTGGGAGGCAACTCAGCATTCTTCTTCTTCCAGTTGAGTTTTTACCAAAAAGTTCTATTTTGGTTTCATCTGACCACATGATATTCTCCCAATCCTCTTCTGGATCATCCATATGCTCTTTAAATTCTTTAAAAATCCTACAATGTGATTTCCTGAATTTTTTTTTTCTCTCATTTTGTCTCTCATAGTTGAAGTGTAGCTATGATGAAAATTACAGACCTCTGTCATCTTTCCAAGTAGGAGAACTTGCACAATCAGTGGCTGACTAAATACTTTACCGCACTACATGCAGGAAACACCAGAGAACACAGGGGTACTCCAGGAACAAGACTGAGAAACACTACATACTTACAAATGAATGATAGTAGTACAGAGTGTCTATAAAGCAAGTCCCATGCTAACATTTCTAATAAGTGCATCAATGTTTGTGGTGTCACCCAGGGGGCGACACTGAATCGATGGAACATGGATAAAATGTGAGCACCTTTTTCCTCACATAAATCTTAAAAAAAAAAAAAAAGAAAAAAGAAAGCCTCTCATGTACATTGATTGGAGGATAACAAATGTACTCCAATGGGACTTACTTTATAGGCACCCTGCACAATGTAACTGTATCCAGTGTGGTGGGGCTTACCCCTCTTTGCTGCCCTCTGGAAGTGCTCCACTGGGGATCTCCAGATAAAGACAGTTGGCTGCCAGCACAGTCTCCCAGCAGGAGAATCGGCGTTCGCTCAGCTGGTACTGAAATTTCAGGATTGGGGGTGTTCCACTCACCGCCCCCGACTGCGTCACCGTTAGCCTGTCGTCCTAAATGGGGGACAGCAAAAGCAGTAAGCCCAAACAGCCCCCACACAGCAAATAAACATTAAAAACCAAACATTCCTACCATACAGCGCCACAAAACTACACATGGACAATATTGCCATTCCTTAGTTTATTAGACTACAGTTCCTACTGATCCCCTAGCTACAGAAACGTTTTAAAAGCAAAAACACCACTAGTCACCATCTGGTTTAACAAAAGGCCACTTCATAGGGCAGAGCATCTGTGGGTGTGTACGCATGTGTCAGTCACAGGTGTAAGTCAGCAGTGCGAGTTTATCCCTCAGCTACTTTAGACCAGTCACATGCCTAACCACAGGAACTGGTGACCTCTATGGTCATGCATAAATATGCACACACAACAAATTTAACAGCCACATCCCAAGTATAAAGCTGTGCATTTCAGCTGGGAAATTAAGACTAAAGTATTGAAGTTATACATTTAGAACAAAGCGTAGACACAGCCCTATCATATGACCACCCTTTGTTCTGACACTCCCCGCCTAGCAGATCAGGATCTCTTTACCATATGGAAGCACTTTGTAGTTCTGTAATTACAGTCTGTAGTCCATCTGTTTCTCTATATAGTCTGTTAGTCCCATTTACTCTGCTCTCTAATGCTCAGGACCCCCACAGCACCACCACAGATCAGGTACTATTTGGGTGGGGGATCATTCTGATGTTGTGTTGGTGTGTTGTACTGGTATGAGTGGATCAGACATCAGTGTCACTGCATTGCTGAGAATGATCCACCACCCAAACAGTACCTGTGGGGGATCTGTGGGGGGGGGCTAACTGTATGCAGATAAACTGATGGACTACAGTCTGTAACTACAGAACTACAACATGCTTCTGTATGGTAAACCGAGGCTGATGGTGAGGATAGTGATTGTAGAAATAAAAAGGTGGTCATAATATTGCAATAGGACCATGAATAAGCTAATTAATGACAATCAGTGAGTGAATCATGTACATTTTCAAGCACTACTTCAACAGGTATTACAATGAATCCCAATGCTTGTTTTTAAGTTCAGCATTTTAACTTTGTTTTGTTCATATAGAAATCTCACAGTGAACAGGTTTCACCTTGTGAAGTAGTACACTGAGAGGGAGATCCCTTCCAGTCCCTCGCCCACCCGGGATCTTCGTTAGTGGGTGAGGGGCATCAGGAGCACCACAGAGGCCCTGGAGCCTGCTGCTTAAGGCACTGCAGTCTGGAGCACACCACAGAAGAGCTAAAGGGATACAAAAACAGGTCATTGTGCTACCACTCTAAAAATGGTTTAAGCACATTGTTGCTAAGATCAATTGTTGCTAAGGTTTTACACTTATTTCATTTGGTGGAGTAATGAAATTGTTTTCTCATTCATTTTCTATTGTCAAATTCATTTTCTTATCCGCTTGATCCTGGACAGTGTCGTGGGAGAGGGGTTGCCTACCCGGCGGCATAGGGCACAAGGCAGGAACAATCCTAGACAGGGTACCAATCCATCATAGGGTTAAATGAATACCTTAATTGTGTCATTTTTTTATTTTTGCATCTTATACAGCTTGGTCAAGCTGAGCATCAGTAACGAATGAATGAATGAACCCAGTTTGAGTTTACTCCACTCTCAACATTCCTGTCATATCCCTGCCACACTGGACCAAATGTGCTCTGTTCATGAATAGAATTTTTTTTTTACCAAGTCTCAGTCACAAATGGTCAGGACATTAGGAAGGGGACACATGTTACCCTCCCCTATATTTACATCTTATAGACAAGATTACATGAGGGAGTAAACACCGCACGACTGATGTGCAATTGATTTTGCACATTGTGGATTGATATTGAAATGTATTTTGTGGAAGCAGCAGCTCTGCCAATGTCCAGTTGAATGAAGCTGAATAAATATCCAGTTTATCCATCTCCATTATCAGTTTGTCTGCATTAGGCTGTTGTCAAAAACAAACTATGAACACAGATCTCTGTGCCAATTTCACCAAATAGTCTTTGACACTTTATCTGATATGCATTTTAAAAGTGAAAGAAGTTTTGGGGTCACTTGAGTTCTATTGAGGGGTAGGCACATCTAAAGACCCTCCTTATGAAGGTTTAGCCCCCCATTCATAAATCTAGAGACATGCCTGATAATATGCTGTACATCTCTACATGCAAACCCCAGACTTTCCCACCAATCAGCGAATGGGGGTCATATGTTTGCTCGATTAGGTGAATGACTGATGAATGACTATCGAACTTATATTAATGAGAAATACCTCTACAATATTATTCTTTGTAGCCCCTACAGTTATTCTTTTTTTATTAAAAGCATCAAAAGCTAGACAATGCTTGCCTATTTCATATAATGTCTGTATTTTGGTTATTAACTGCTTCAATTGTTTAAGTTAATTAGTAAACTCCAACATGCTCCATTATTCATTCACTCTGGTGCCCAGTCCGACCGAGCAGTTGGAGAGCTCCTGTTACCCAGACAGTGACGCTCAACATCAGGCATCATGTTTACAACCCCCCCGATTGTATAGTCCTTGCACTGTTAAAAGTAAAAAGTCAAAAGGCATCGTTTTCCAAAATTCATATTCTGAAGGGTGAAAATGAAAAATTAGGGGGAAAGAAGAATGAGCAACAAATTTACCACCAGCTTAAAAACCACTTCTTCATTTTCCATTTCCGCCTTCAGTCTGAAAACTCAACTGAAACGCTACACGGATCATAAATGCATTGCTTTTTCATTCTGGGTATACATTTTTAGCTCTACCACTGGTTTAGCAATGGTATAATGACCATGTAATTATTGCTCAGTCTCTATTATAATGCAACAAGGAAATACAGGAAATGTATTAAAGTAACTGAAAAACTGCTTCTACAGGCTACAGTGGTAGGCATTTAGGGTGACCTCCCCTTACACTTGAGCAAAAGCAGCATCTGACAGCGTCATTGGGATGCAAAGTTGACGCTTCAACAGTCCAAAGAAGATTTTTGGAAAAGTAACAGCCAAGAAACCACTTTTTGGAAGGGGAACAGGGTGAAAAGGCTAACATACGCTCAAGCTCACAAATATTGAAATGAAGACCAGTGGAGAAGAGTATCAAGAGTGACAAATCCAAGTTGGACATGTTATATATGGTCAGTATATCATTGCTAAAGCAACAACTCTAATGGTGGCCTAAGACTCTTGGACAGTACTATATGTAAAAACACTTTGACCCTAAGCATTAGGAATAGCCAGCTTCAGCTGATGGGCTATGCTGCTTAGAGGAATCAACAACAAAAAAAATGTTACAGGTACACAAACATGTACCAATATACCTTGTTACACTATACACAGGCAGCAACACAGAATAAGCTCGAGTACATGGGTAGGCATCCGTGATAAGATGATGATACCATAAATAGCTCCAACACATACTGCAACATCTTTCACCATCTCCAAAAATGTGCCTCAGCCTGCAACTTCCCTCAGGCAACTTCTTACATCAGTACTGTACAGTTTCACAGTTATACTGAACTCCTGTGCATGTAGGCTATACCATAAATATCACTGCCCAGCAACTTAACTGCTCATGTAAACAGCATATTCTGGTATCTGACATCAAAGCAGACTGATGAACCCTCCTGAACTTTAGACCAGAGATACATCCATCAGTCACAACATTAAAACCACCTGCCTAATATTGTGTAGATCCCCCTCGTGCCTCCAAGTCTCAGATCCATTGAGACATGGGACTCCACAAGACCCATGAAGGTGTCCTGTAGTATCCAAGACGTCATGCAAGTTGGGGCCTCCATGGAGATGATTTGTTTGTCCAGCACATCCCACAGATGCTTGCTTGGACTGATATCTCGGGAATCAGGAGGCTAATTGAAAACCATTCCTGGACAGTTTTTGGAGTGTAACAGGGTGCATTATGCTGATGACTCAGGCCAATTAGGCATTAGGGAATACGTCTGACATGAAGGGTCTGCATCTACATATAGGACGTTGGTAAGTGTCAACATTTACATTTATAGCATTTAGCAGACACCCTTATCCAGAGTGACTTACAGTTGGTACGGTCTTACAATCCAAGAAATTGTGGGTTAAGGGTCTTGCTCAAGGACAGTGGCAGCTTGGCTGAGGTGGGATTTGAACCCTGGACCTTCTTGTCCATAGTCCAGTACCTTACCCGCTAGGCTACCACAGTCCCACAGGCACATGAATGCCAGGATCCAAGGTTTCCTTGCAGAATATTGCACAGGGTTTCACACTGTCAATGTTTAACTTCACATTTTTTAACTTTCACTGGTTTGAATGTTATGTCTCAGTGGAGGATTACTCAACACACACACCCCATTTACTGAATAACTAACATTCCAATCCAGACAGGTGCAGAAAGCTAGGCAGCAATGGCAAAACTCAACTGCCTACTTTGTCATATACTAGATGCCTCACATGAACAGTGATTACAGAGCTCATGTCTCTGGAGTTTGTGAAATGATTACACAGTCATATTTTCACTTTTGATCCGCTGCTGCAGGTGTCTAAGCTGAAGAGTGCTGGAGGGTGAAGGAAACCATGTTTTACTCTCCAGATTTAGCATTCCAATTCTAAGAGTTGGGTTTTGACATGCCATTTTAGGTCTACTGAACAATTATCCGTGCCTGTTCCACTGCTGTTCCTGTTTTTGATCAATTTTGGATGCCAAAAATTTCAGAACATTTCCAGTAAAAATCCTCATGCTCTGTGGGAAAAGGTTAGTGCATCTTCTGAAATTCACATATACTTCAGAAAGAATTTTTCCCCAAAACCAAATCAAAAGTGAGATTTGCCAGTACTTGCTTTAAACACAGCCAACAAAAGATTTTGTTTAAGTCAGTACAAGTATTTATACTTCAGAAATGGCACACATGACTAAACAGCTTCTCACGCAAAAGTCAGAAAAACAAGATACCAAGCAAGAATAATGTCTGTAAATTGGAGTGGATTAAAACTGAAGACAATGTTGGCCAGCCATGTTGAGATCCAAATGGTGCATTATTCAGAATGAATGGTTTATCAGGTCAATGCTCAATTAAAGTTTTAGTCGTCTCCTCAGGACTCTGAGGCCAGGATTGAACCAGGGATATCTAGAGCTGAGCAGGGACCATCACCACAATGAGCCTCGTGAACTGATTAAAAGCAATTGTCATTATTTAAAAGAAACCAAACACTATACTTTAAGTGAATATACACCAGTGGATCACAAGTAATGTACATTTACAGCATTTAGCAGACGTCCTTATCCAGAGCGACTTACAATTGATACATTCTTACAATCCAAGCAATTGTGGGTTAAGGGCCTTGCTCAAGGACCCAACAGTGGCAGCTTGGCAGAGGTGGGATTTGAACCCTGGACCTTCTGGTTCAGAGTCCAGTACCTTAACCGCTAGGCTACCACAGTCCTCAATGATAGTAATGCAACAAAAGTAATGCATTTAAGTAGAAAGGAGACAGCAAATGAAGTGTCTAAACCATAAATTTGTTCTTCATCGCATTGTGAAGAAGAGATCCCTCATGAGTGAAAAGATGCAACTTACTGTAAATTACTAAATAAAGGCTGCAATATCTGAAAGCTAAAAAGCCTCCCAAGTAATGGTAACCAAGTGATTACATTACTTTTATGGTGGAATACAATTTGGAGCTCAAACATCTTCTCTAGCTTTTGATTAAAACATACTCAGATGGAGGGTGAAAATCGTATTCAACTGTAATTATCAGTAACAGCTGAAGTCAGTTGTTTTTACTTAAAAATAAGGTTGGGTCAGTAACTTTGTGGATAGCACCACTGCCTCTCAGCAAGAAGGTCCAAGTTCAATCCCAGGGCAAACAAACAAAAGCTGAAAAATAATGATAAACACAGTGTCTAGGTCTTTCTTCTAATTTGGCTGTTGACAATCTCTTCATTTACATTTACAGCATTTAGCAGACGCCCTTATCCAGAGCGACTTATAATTGGTACAGTCTTACAATCCAAGCAATTGTGGGTTAAGGGCCTTGCTCAAGGACCCAACAGTGGCAGCTTGGCAGAGGTGGGATTTGAACCCTGGACCTTCCAGTCCAGAGTCCAGTACCTTATCCGCTAGGCTACCACAGTCTTCACCATTTAATATAATAAATTCTCACTACTGATTATGCTTAAGATGAACTACACTAATCTAATCTAGGATCAGTGCTTTTCCACTTAGTGCAGATCCACACTTCTCTTATCTGACAGATACTTCATACTAAGATGCTTAGATGAAATGAGAGCAGGGCTGGTGCTGGGATGAGATGAACACCCTGCAGCCAAGCATATGATCTGTAAACACGTCTGTAAATAGCAGCATGTCTGATGGTTTGGGTTACAGATGCAAATTTCAAAAGACGGTAAGTCATTGGACCCTGGTTCACTGAACTGCAAGGCAGGGCCACATTCTGTCCTGGCTCTAAGGACATGACGAAGTGCAATCAATTTTCCATTCCTCCACATGATTTATTCAGTCTTTATTCAGTACAACTCACAGGATTGTGCCAATGAAACGGCTGTAGCCCAGCAGCTTGATCAAACGACAAACTTGGTCACATTGTGAGTGACTACAAGCAGAATGAGGTAAAGTTTTTGGATGGTGCTTGTTATGGAAGCATGACAGCCAGAGTGACCTGCAAACCATGAAAGGGAGGAGCTGCATTTTGGCTGCCCCAGCAACTGGACAGGTAGTCACAGCAACCCAATCTGCAAACAAGCTGCCGATGAGGTGGAAAACAAACTCATTATGCAGTGCACCATCTTTAAATCATTTAGTGGCCTAGACCTCGGTCTTCACCATCTTACATTTTCTGAACTGAAATTGCAGGGAATGTTGCATGGTTGGTCTTGCTTTACTTTACCAAGCATGTGAAGTGGTGGCTGATGTATGAAAGCAACAACACATTATTCAAAGTGGAAAAACACACATGTCAACAGCACTCTACCAGAGGTTTATGGAACAGGCAATTTGCAGTTTTTCCATGTTGCCTATTATAGAGCTGCAAGTGGCTGAAATGCCAGCTTGTTTTGAAAGGCAACACTTCTCACCCTCTGACATTTCAACCCCTCCTCTTCTTAGTGTGCCACCTAAACCTTGTTTCAAATCGTCGAGTTATGTGAACCCACTAATAACAGGAAAGATGGCTTAAAAAACAGGTTAAAAGCTAAAAAAGCAGGACAGTGGTACAAACTACTAAGCACATTTTTTCCATCACATAACAGGTAAGTGTCTTGTCTGCGTGCGACAACAAACACGCACAATGAATCATAAAGTCGTCACAAAGAGCTGAGGTCAGGTTTTGCTACCATCTCTCACTAAGGACTGTGGAGAATGTCAGCTTTAGAGGCCACAATTAAGGGAATTACACAAAGTGTAATACACCATGTTATTTGTGCAGTAGGTATTGGTGTTAGATGTCATGCCAGTCAGTCTACAATTAAGAGTCAGACAGCCAGGGAACATTCAGCTCCAAAACAGGAAACCACGAGTCTTCCAGGAAAATGGTACTCGGCTGCAGCAGTGGGACTGCCAAACTAATAACCATGACACACTAATGCGTACATGCATATCAGCAAGCTTGTTACAAAGACCACATCTGAAGGACTTCCACAAAATTCTGAAACCACTCTCAGAGGATTAAAAATCACCTGGAGTTTTACAGATTCAGAACGACAGGCAGGAGTTTCCAGAGAAATTCCATATAAATGTTTTCTGATCCAGGGCTTATAGCCATAAGTAACCATTTCACAATTAATTGGGATCCTTTAGTATATAATACCAGGAAATCCTCGGCGTGTATGAGATTATAAATTTAGTTCAGCCCAAGTAGTACACCGCTCAGGGGCCTTGGTGTATTAAAAGTATTGATCTTGTTACCCATTGTGTGCTGCATAGTGCTTTTGAGATGAATTTATTAAGAGTAGTGCCAAAAACTCAGCATCAGTGAGACTCTACAAAGCTTCGCATCTGGCCAAGCGACACTGGTCCCTATATTACGATGACTATTTATAAATCCATTTTTTATTATGAGATAAACTGTGTAACTGGTCTGGGGAGTTGTCATCAAGGACATGGGACGTGACTGCTTCCAGATCAGAGTAGATTATACAGCAGACCAAGCTACTGGAATAGGCATGCACCGATCACCAATTTCTCCACTTAGGACATATTGGTACGTGCTTTTTAACGAGCATCGAATCAACGTTGTTCACTGTAACTACTAGGTCTTAATTAGCTAAATTATAATGGAGAAAAAAATATGTCTTTTAACTCGGGACACCGATCATAACCAGCCTATCAACTCTGCGGCTCCACAAGCAAAGGTGGGAGTTTAAGAGCAGGAAGTCCATCATTTGAGCATGCACACAGGTAACTACCATACCGGTCATTCCTTGTTAGCTCATTTGGCCTAGAGCGTTTTGGCTTCTGTGTAACAAAAGTATCAGATCCGTTCAACCATCCTCTTAAGTGTTATGGCTTTCCCCTACAGTGTTGTAGCAGTATTAGTGCTTTTTGTATAATTATTGTTAATTTCCATGAATTCTAAAAAAGGTTTAGCATGTGTATAACAGTTTAGGCTTCCACTCGCGTTTCTAGCGGCATCTCTGACGCATTTGTGCATCGTTAGCACACAGTGTTCTTGTGAGAAGACCCTAACTACCCACATTACAGTAGCACAAAAAGACTATGCCACTATGGTGATGCCCATTTCGGTCAACGTCCTGTTTCAAAGCGCGTAATGCGGTCGTTAAACGGTGTATAGCTGTATTCCATTGGACCACATTGGAAGAGAGTTCAACCCAACCCAATTGTGTTGTTATTTAGATGCTTTAGAGGGCTTGTGCCCAACGAAGGCAAACACTGGTTTAGGTTGGAAAAACGAAATGGTGAAGCTGGTCATGGCACCAACTGATCTGCAGTGGCTGGCAGCACAAAGCTCTTCCTGCTTAAAGCGATTAAACCGAAAGCGATCTGACTGCGATACGCAGACAACGACCGATCTTCTCATAATCCTGTCCATGCAGCAGCACCTTCTGGGCTGCTAGATAATACAGTGTGCATCACAGAATGAAAGAAGGCGAAGCAGATTTTCTTGTAACCTGATCCTTTGGTGCCAGCAGCTCTAGAAAGAAGCAGAACAATCCCTGACCCACAACGGCGTCTTGTATTTTTCCTTGGTGAGTAAATAAATAAAAGTCAGTGCATGTGTTTTTGAGAATGGCTGCTCTAACGGACGAAGTCACCCTAAATGCGTCAGGCAGGAAAACAACAACAACAGGCCAGAGTGAAAACGTACTAATAAAACACATCGGACATTCAGTTAACAGACACACTTTCACTTTTATTAAGTACACATTCGTGTAGTGGCGACAGCTACAAACACAGTCGGCGATGCCACTGCATGAATTGGTGCTATTTAAACTCACCTCTCCTCTGTGTCGCGCATGTTCTCCTCGCAAACGACGGTAGTTTTCTGTTTTTTCTGACAACCAAAACAATAACTATTCAGCAGCAGCTCCACGGAATAATTCACCATTCGTAAACCAACCTGAATTGGGCTGAATGTTTTATTTACGCAAAGGACCGTTTACTAACACCGCTGTGTCCGAGCCGAACCCGTGAAAGCGCTGTCTCTGAATGCACAGTGAGCGACCTGTGCCTGCTTTTAAAGAGCACCGCAAAGCATTATGGGAAATCACATTAGCTTACCTACATAGGGAGCCTCTATCGTGAAGCAGTTTCTTAATAGCTAGCTACGTTTGTGTGTGCTTGTTTCGTTTCATACAAACTTAATCCAGTTTCACTTTAGCTCTTCATTTTCATAAACTGCTCCAGGGCGGGTTAAGTTAAACCATAACCACCTATCCAAGCAGTTAGAGATTCAGTAGACTCTGAACATGGGTTTGTTGCGACGTCCCAGGAACAAATGTACTGTGAATTTTCATTGGAAAACTGAATTGCTTGACAGTTTTAATGTGAATTTTCAATGTTTAACCATGAAGTTCACAGTTCTACTATGAATTTTTGATGGTAATTTGGCCACTTCATGGTTCTACTGTCAAATTTCATGGTACAACTGTAAACTTGGTGGACTATGAACTGACCATGAATTATTTCACATATATACTATGAATTTTGGTGGTAATTTGGCCACTTCATGGTTCTCCTGTCAAATTTCGTACCACAACTGTGAACTTGGTGGACTATGAACTGACCATGAATTATTTCACATATATACTATGAATTTTGGTGGTAATTTCGCCACTTCATGGTTCTCCTGTCAAATTTCGTACCACAACTGTAAACTTGGTGGACTATGAACTGACCCCTGAGTTATTTCACAGTTGTACTATGGAATTTTGGTGGTGATTTGGCCACTTCAAGGTTCTACTGTCAAATTTCATAGTACAACTGTGAACTTGGTGGACTATGAACTGATTTTTGAATTATTTCACATATGATACTATGAATTTTGTGTGGTAATTTGGCCACTTCATGTTCTCCTGTCAAATTTCGTACCACAACTGCTGGAACTTGGTGGACTATGAACTGACCCATGAATTATTTCACATATATACTATGAATTTTGGTGGTAATTTCGCCACTTCATGGTTCTCCTGTAAAAATTTCGTACCACAACTGTAAACTTGGTGGACTATGAACTGACACCTGAGTTATTTCACAGTTTGTACTATGGAATTTTGGTGGTGATTTGGCCACTTCAAGGTTCTACTGTCAAATTTCATAGTTACAACTGTGTGACTTGGTGGACTATGAACTGACCATGAATTATTTCACATATATACTATGAATTTTGGTGGTAATTTGGCCACTTCATGGTTTCTCCTGTCAAATTTCGTACCACAACTGCGAACTTGGTGGACTATGAACTGACCATGAATTATTTCACATATATACTATGAATTTTTGGTGGTAATTTGGGCCACTTCATGGTTTCTCCTGTCAAATTTCGTACCACAACTGCGAACTTGGTGGACTATGAACTGACCATGAATTATTTCACATATATACTATGAATTTTTGGTGGTAATTTGGGCCACTTCATGGTTCTCCTGTCAAATTTCGTACCACAACTGCGAACTTGCTGGACTATGAACTGAGCATGAATTATTTCACAGTTGTACTATGAATTTTGGTGGTAATTTAGCCACTTCATGGTTCTACTGTCAAATTTTACAGTACATTTCTTCCTGGGATCAGTCTGAGAAAACAGATTGTATACAGAAAGAATATACAGAAAGTTAGAGCTACATGCTGTTTAACGTCCATCCAGTCAACATACGTCTGCCTTTACAGCCATGGTCTTAAAAATTATAATAAATTATAATTAAAAAATGCCTTTTAACTCCAGACATAGAGACTGTAAACAGACTCAAACTGGCAAAGGCACTGTACAGCGCTGCCTGACACATGATCATACAGTGTGCAGTACTACTGAACTCTTACTGTAGTTTGCTTAATAATTATTACAGATTCCTGTCAATGCTGTGAATCCACGAGCAGAGGTGTGAGTTAAACAGCAGAAGTCCTTCATTCACTCAAAAGCTCAATATCTTACCAGTCTTGCTTGTTAGCTCACATTTGGACGTGAGACAGTTGCTCATGTCTGTGTGTATGACTTCTAGCTACTTATCTGTAACAAACTGTAAATGGCATTCGTAAGTGTATGCGCCTATCATATTGTTAGTAGAACTCCTTTTTTGTCCTCCCACTAGCTGTATACTCTCTCTTAACTATAACTATACAAACTGGTTCACATTCACTCACTAAGTCTCCGTTTCATCTGACTGATCTTCGGTGTTCTTCAAAATACTGTCTATCAATGCATTTTTGTCTTCCGTCAAACAAAAGTATCAGTCGTTTCAATCACTCATGTTTTCATCTGTATCTCTGACACATTTACGTATTGTTTACACTAGTAGAATGTCACATGCCATTCTCCAGTTAATATTGTTGTCTTTTAGGGCATAGGACATGTGTAGGCCTACTTGCTTTCAGCATCATTTCCTAGGCAGTATGTGCTGTGCATTCATGTCACAAAATATATGTACTCAGAACAGTGATTATCATTTGTGTATATAAATGATCTGTAGTTCATTTTCTTTTATAAACAGATAAACAATTTACCAGTGGTTTATCCGTGCAGTTTTTTCATTTCTAAATGAAAGCATGTGCTTCGTTGCCACCGCTTCTAGTCACACCCTTACTGTGTTTTCTCCAGTCAAAGCTTTTAGTGCCTGAAGAAACAAGAAACCACATAAATGACAACACACTTCATACCCCATAATGCATACAATCAGTTTAAAAGCATAGAGCTTTGCTAATAATGGCTTATAGTAACATCAGTGTGTATCATGATTAGGGGGGAGTTGATGATTTCAAGATCCTTTGTTATTTTTAATACTATTTACCCAAGCTTAATATAATCCTAAAAACAATTTTATGTTCACTAATTGTAAGCTTGCGTAAATTTCCCACATGAGTCATTTTCTTCAGTGTGAGATTTTTTTTTTCAGCCAAAATGTTTCAGCAAAACATGTTTTCTACTGCACCTTGTACGTCAGAGTGAGGGTTGACAGCTTCCATGTGGCACACCTCTGCTTCTCAGCTGTGGAAACACAATCTTCAGTCTACTTATGGTATAAAGAGCAAACCATGAAGATGAAATATTCAGTAGGTGGAAAACGTAACATAAATCCATGTGGCAGACGTATGTATGTCCTTTCCTAATGGATAATGTAGATAAGAAATAGCAAATCCTGGGAAATCTGGTAGAATTATAAAATACTCTTTCCCCAGGATTGTGCTGTTCTGAGTGGTAATCATTATGTATACATACCACACATGTACAGTGGTAGCTGAAAGTTTTGTGAACCCTTTAGAAGTTACAGTTTTTCTGCATAAATATCACCTAAAACGGCATCAGATTTTCAATCTTAAAATGATCCAGTATAATGTGTGTGAGCGGCACATTACGGAACGTTTCTAGTCACTGTTCAGTCCAGTCCAGTCCAATGACTTGGGGTAATTTTAGCCTATTCCTCTGTACATAAAAGCTTCAACTCTGGGATGTTGGTGGGTTTCCTCACAAGAGCTGCTCGCTTCAGGTCCTTCCACAACATTTCTAAGGGATTAAGGTCAGGACTTTGGCATGGCCATTCCAAAAGATAAACTTTATTCTTCTTTAATCATTCTGTGCCAGAGCAGCTTGCATGCTTAGGATTGTTGTCTGACTGCCTGACTCAGTTTCTCTTGAGGTTCAGTTCACAGGCAGATGCTTTCTGTAGAATTTGCTGGTATCATTCGAAATGTATTGTGTCATCAATGATGGCAAGCCGTCCTGGCCCAGATGCAGCAAAACAGGCCTAAACCATGATACCACCACCACCATGTTTCACAGTTTTATTTTGTTAAGTTCAATTATTATCTTTTTATTACAACTTTATTTATTAGCTCAGCTGTCCACAATTTTTTTTTCTAATAGCCATCTTTCTTGTCCACATGATCTGGGAGCAATGTTCTTTTGAAGAGCAATTGCTTTCTCCTTGCTCACAGATACTTTTAGGACTTGTGTGAAAATCAGATGTTTTATGCCATATATGTGTAGAGACATTGAAAAACCTAAAGCACCACTGTAAAAATACACATACAGATATATAAGTCCTTTTGTCTCCCACACATTTTGGAGACTCAGCTGTCTTCTATGCACAGATACAATGGACCCTGTTCCCGACCCTTAGTCTGTTATGATGCTTAGTTCTGATGACGCACTCATCCAGCAGTGGTAGAAGGGCTATGTCCTCTCTCACACTGTTCCCGAGACTTGATCTAATTAAAGAGCCTATTGTATCTCTTCCCTTCTGGCTCACTCTCATGTCCGGGAAATGTATATTTACTGTATCAGGTAATCACAGCTACAAACAGAAAGTAAGGAGTGAACATCAGAGGTTATGACTGCAGTGACATGACTGGGAGCATTATGTGCCAAAAAAACCTACGCTTCATTATTGAATAATAAACACTTCCTGCCAAAGGTTGGTGTAAGGAAAGTACAGTTTTCAGTCTTTATTTCAGACTTTCTCACAATGTATCAGTTGTGTACATAATCTGCTGACATGTAGAGGTGTAGTCTCAAGTGTTAGTACAGCTGTTCTCAGATTGGATCAGATGCACAGGCACTGGGTTACACTGGCAATCACTGGTGCCCCTTTACATTTTTTATGTTTACATCTTGTCATTATGCTACACACTGATTTTCAGTCTTTGGGACACATTTACTTCAAAACTTAATCTCAGACTAAATATTATTTATTTTTGTATTATCATTTTTAAATAAATAAATACAAAGATATTAAAAGAACCCAACATTCAAAAAAATATGTGTTTTTGGACAGCCAGTTCCCAACAGAAAGTACCCTAAAAATATGACTTTTGTATATATTTAACTTGTCACTATCTCAATTAATGCCTTTGGGTTAAACAGATCACACGATTATCGTTGTAAATACGTGTGGTCTGGATGCTTTTTAAAAGAATATTTTCTGTGGAACCACAGTTTGAACTAACTCAACTGACCACAACTGTTTAGCATTGTGTATGCATTAAGAATTCTTTCGTCACTCCTTTGTTTGTGCAGCTCTAGAACGTGAATGAAAAACTCCACCTAGTGCAAGATTGAGTTTAGAAGTGAGTTAAGCTTCTTGGAGTGTAATTAAGTCATGTGTACATTGAGTAAAGCATTAATCTGATTATCTGGCACTAATACCGTCTAGAAATCAGGCTGGAACTTTCCATGCTCTACCACACACAAACACTATATGTAAGAGGCCAAACGTAGGTCATTCAAGCCTTTCACTGACGTCTGCCGTTTGACCGTCTAGCCCTTTTATAACGACATTTATTCTTTGCCTCTCTGTCATGAGACAGTCCTCAAACAGAATGACTTTCTTATCTTAATCTTTGAGATGCAGACAATCACCAAAGATTGTATATTGATTGTCAGTTTAGGCAGACTGATGCAACTGATGCAAAAGAAACAGGACACTAGATACCACGTTCACATAAAATGGACTACATTTTTAAAGATGTACCTGTACATTTTTCTGGGAATTGAAGGTTGTGTCAGGCCAATACCAAATATATATAGCTAAGCATTACTGAATGAGTACTGTTTGGGCTTGTAATGTTTGCCACTGTAATGTCATATAGAGTAATCATATAATTACTACATTTTAATAACTGTGGTGCATTTTATGCATTTCTGGCCTGCCTGCCTTGTCCGCTAGCCGGGAGTGTCGAGTGGGCGGTCTGGCTGAACTGGGCTTCGGTCCTCATGATCTTGACTCGTGCATCCTTGCCTTAGACTAAGGGCAGAGCTGGGGGTTCATAGTCAAAGAGTCTTATGGTGATCAGAGACGTTGGGGTGCTTGCTGTCTTCTGCCGCTCGTGGGGTTGCCAATGTCTCATGTGATCCCTCTTGGCTGTGTTTCCTACCAGTTCTCCTCTTTCTAGCTATGCTGCTATAGCTAATGCTGCTGGGGTCTCATGCTACACTTGGCATCAGTGATTGTTTAATAAACACTGTGCTCTTAATCAATAACTAATTACATTTTCTGTTTTCTCTCCGAGCTGTGTTCCGGCAGTTTTCCGGCCCCACACATGATGTTCATCTGCTGTAGCTCCACTGTGCATAATTCACATTTTATTCGACCATGACTCCATGACTTTAGTTTCGCTCTTAGATTTATCATCATACCGGGGCCCTTTAATGTCGATGTGAATACTTCACATTTTATTCGAACTATCACTCCATGACTTTAGTTTCGCTCTTAGATTTATCATCTACGCCGCCCAAGGAGGTGGGTCCCTTTTTGAGTCTTGGTCCTCCCAAGGTTTCTTCCTAGAACTAGGGAGTTTTTCCTTGCCACTGTCGCCCTAGGCTTGCTCAATTTGGGATTGGACGTAGTTATTAGGAGATAATCTAAACTTGTAAAGTTGCTTTGAGACAATGCTCCATTGTAAAAAGCGCTATATAAATAGATCTGACTTGACTTGACTTTATGAGCTTGAGTTGCTTGTTGTGTAATGACAGCAGCTGGAAACGTCAGTCCTGAGGGCCTGGGTTCAAATCCAGGATGAGTGGGGCTAAAACGAATGCTTTTTTCCCTTCATTTTATACCAAAGCTACACGTCATATAATGGAGGCACCCCTGGTCTATTTGTGCACCACAGAACCAGCCCTCAGACCTCATCTGTGCTTTTCACATTTAGTCAAACTCTGGGGCAACAGTTTAAACCCAAAATGCTCATCAAATAGTCCTTCAACCATCAGACTGGGTACTAGTGTCTTCTTGTCATTCAGAGAGGGGTCAGTACTATCACAGTTGTCTGGACTACAGCAGGGAGGGTTGAGCATGTGACACACCTGCCTCCTTTATTGTAACATTTAACACTTGAATTTTTTCATTCTTGCATCTAACTCCTCACTGGTCAGTTTAGGAGTTACGTATTTGCTTTGAGTAATATGTGAATTATTTGTATGTAATATTTGATCAGCTGCAGTGGCTACTCCACAACAGGCATGCCCATCCCGATTCAGCTTTTTACAGTTAAAGTCTGCTATGTAATATGTGACTTGTTTTGTTGACACCAAACTCTCCATCATCCACTGTGATGTAATTTTGCAGGTCTCACACATTTTCTCAGTGGAATAGCATTGTGTTCTTATAGCAACATGCCAAGGTTGCATAAACAGCAGACCTCCCTTTTTAGAAACCAGGGCAAACCAGTACCATATGCAGAGTGGCTGGAGATCACTGGTGCATGGTCTAGTCTGACATGACAGCATTAAGTGGCACAGTGTGTCTTGTGTGGCCCATGTTTCATAACAATCCTACATTATACAATAGCACAGTAGTGATAGCTGTTGGGTTTATACTTTTGACTCCAGCTCAGAGATCCAGAAATGACATCAATAGTTGCATAATGCTTTTAGAGTTTTGTATGAACAGTTAGTATGATGTCAGGTTTAATTTGCTTTGTTTAAAATGTATACATATCATTTACACTAGAAAACAGAGAGTGATTTAAAGGAGTAACCTGAGATTAAAATGGCCCCCAAGCAATTAATATTAATGTTTTCTCAAGGATTAACTCCCACAGCCACTTGTATAAGCCTGGTGATTATACCTAGGCTTGTGCTAGGGTGTTTGATATTAAAACATAACTTCAAATTCCGAAATGGCATAACATAATACCTTAGATGCACTGCATGACATTCAAAACAACCATTACCACCTAATGTGTGGTCCTTAGCCCATTGTGCAGGCTGTTGGCATAAAATGATTGTGTCTTCAAAATGTCCTCTACAAGGAAACAATGTGCCACTCCCAACAGGGAAAGCAGTGTTAATGTTTGCAGGGCATACATTAAGCGTTACTTTAGATGATAAGGTGTACCTAACCATTCTGTGTGATCATACCTAGGCTACTGGAACCTTGAGATAGACATTATTTCCTGACACTAAGATGACAGTGTTGGCTATTATTTGTTTGTTTGGTTTATTTAACGTCACTGGACTGTGGTAGCCTAGCGGGTAAGGTACTGGACTTTGGACCCAAAGGTCCAGAGTTCAAATCCCACCTCTGGCAAGCTGCCACTGTTGCGTCCTTGAGCAAGACCCTTAACCCACAATTGCTTGGATTGTAAGACTGTACCAATTGTAAATCGCTCTGGATAAGGGCGTCTGCTAAATGCTGTAAATGTAAATGTCACTTTGCAGCAAAAATGGCCATTTTAGGGACAGACACAAGGTGACATCGATACACAAGGTTTCATTGAACCAAATCATATATAAACTCAGATTGGGCTAATTTAGCATAATTAATAAACCTAATGCATGCGTTTGGACTGCGAAAGGAACCGGAGTACCAGGAGTAAACCCACACAGACAAGGGGAGGATGGGTAGACCAAAACTGGAGCAGCACCTTCTTATCTGAAAACTCTAATCAAACCATGTTTTGTACCTCATACCCTTCGAGACACAAGCTTGGCTTGACTGGACCCACCACACAAGATTAAAGGAGCACAAGCATCAAGCTCCATACTTGGACTCAGATGGTGGAATGAACTTCCACTGGATGTCCGAATGGCTCAGTCTCTTGCTGAACAAACTTTCTTATTTATACAGTACTAGCATGAGGTAATGCTTACAAAGAAATTCTGTAAGTAGCTCTGGATAAAGGCACCTGGTAAATGCTGGAAATGTAAAAAGAGCCCTGGTGAGCGTTCCCATGCCATTCAATCAATCTAATCCAAGGCTTTGGGTTATACCCCATCCCATGTTGCTCAAATGATGGTCTGTACTGCCTATGTAGCTGGTAGGAGAACTAAATAATCCTGTGATCCATCACTACCTAATGAAGAGAAAATGTTTCACTAAAATGCACCTGCATGTTGGCTGTGTTCATTCAGTCACACCACAAGCACACTTTGTCTGCTGCTCACCCAACATTCCACACATGGATTGTTGTAGAACATTTTACTTGAGGTGTAACAGATGATCCAGAGGACATAAGTGCTATAGTATCTCAAACAACTTGGGTGAGCATCTAGAAAACTGAACATGGCAGGAACTTCTGCAGTACAGGGACATCAGCTTTGCCCTTTATTCGCATTCATATGACTGAGGATTGGGGGGATGACTGAATTTAAAATGCAACTGTAAGCCTGTTTGGGCTTCTGAGAGCAAAAGGTGGTCACAGAGATGAAGAAAAATGTTTTGTGTGAACGGATGTGAAAGATATTTACCAATCTAATCAGTTCTTGACAGTGACTGTCTTGGGAATGATGGCCAAAACATCCTTATCTGAGATATGAGATTGCTAAGTTTGTTGTTTTCCAGCATGACCACATCATCTATTTATGACTGTCAT
The DNA here is from genome assembly GCA_025084515.1 of Ancistrus triradiatus. Taxonomy (NCBI): domain Eukaryota; kingdom Metazoa; phylum Chordata; class Actinopteri; order Siluriformes; family Loricariidae; genus Ancistrus; species Ancistrus triradiatus. Next base: position 118,703 of record JAJAGP010000746.1, on the reverse strand, counting down.
TGTCTATTTATACTGTTCCTGAGAGAAAATGTATACCACTGCATACTAATCCGTGTGTGTGTGTGAGACACAGACAGAGAGAACAGGGTTATATCCAGTACTGCAGTAACTGTAAGCAGTGGAAGGCCAGGCCCTCGGTGGCCTGTGAAGCTAGAGGAAGGGCATGGGGTCATGGGAACAACAGCCTGAGCAGGATCTAGAGCACTTCCAGTCAAAAACATTACAAACTAGCCCAGAAGAAAGAAGTGGGGAAGCTGAGGAACAATGAAAAAAAAAGAGTTGGTTCTCTCTCTTTCTCACAAGCACATTACAATGCTGAGGCAGGGTGTGTACCCCAGGCCTCCCTATGACTCAGTCATTTTGGTGGACCTGGAAACCCTCTGCAACAAAAAAGAGGTTCTGTTTCCCATGATTCTGCTTCCTGTGGTTTAGATTCCCACGATGACAGCTCTTAATGTTTACTTTTTACTTCGCTGTTTGTGGATCCCTTTTCCTGCTGCACAGGACTGACGCCAATTTAGGACAGTCTGTATGTGTTTGTCCTCTTGGACAGTATGCCGGGTTGTTTTCCCTTATCTCCATGTACTTCTCCGGTTCCATTTGACCCCACCTCTTGACTGATGGCCTAGGTCTTTTTCCAGTTGTTTGTGAGTGAGGCCTAAAATAAACATCTGTAACAATCTCAAAGATTTTTATGAATCAATGATTCTTCAGAATAGCATCTACAGAGCATCTTGTGATATTGCTAAATGATTGGCTTTCTCTGTCTTCAAATTCCCCCAGCAATGCTTAGAGGGAGGGTTACTACAGGTGACTGTGGAGGAATGAGCATGACAGGCAGCACTCCTTTATCTTCTTTGGTCTTCAACTAGGTTCTGCAAATCTTTGAGGTGTGTTTTGGGTAATAATATTGGTAATGAAAAACGCTGTATGCAAGAGAAATGCAAAATAGAAGCATTTTCACTAGTAGTCCAAGACTTTTGGCCCCCAATTACTTAGTAGTAAATGACAAAAAGACATTTCTGTGCAGAGGGCATTGCTATTGCTGATATGTCTTTAGGTTCAGATGGATAATTCATTTGACACTATCCTTTCCCGTCTCTTCAATGGAAGATCAACTAAACCGAGCCCTAGAACTGAAAAGAACTGAAAGCTGCACTGGCTTTTTCAGTGTTGTGTTTTTGGCCATAATCTCTGGATGTATGAAACAAAGCCTAAAGAGAGAGCTATTTCAGGTATGTGTGCAATGCTGTGCTTTTCTCTGCGCAAGAACAACAGCAGAATTACAATGTTTCCGAGATGGAGACCTACAAACCTAATAGATCTAAACCTGCTAGGCCAAGCTGCGCAACAGTGGGTTTAGAGAGGAAGAGATTTGTGCCGAGCAGAGGGAATTCTTGCCATGCTTGCACTGGTGAAGCAAAATATGCATGACTGAGTTTGAGCAAAACAAGAAGCTCCAATACAGCATGCCCAATTCGACATAAGTAAAACTGTAGCTGCTCTGGCTGATAGGAAGGAATGCATACAATGCTTTTTCAGCCAATAATTGTTATATCTGTGTGAGGGTGGTTTAGTACCTCTTGTCTGAATAGAGCCCAAGTCTGTTGTAATCTGGGGGGGTGTTTAGAATGGGTGTTAGAATGCTTAGAGCCTGATCACCTCAGTGCCAATATCAACATACAAATGTTGAAATACTCCTAAATTGTCTGAATGTGACAGCAAGTGTACCTGATACACACAATGGAAGATACAGTGAAATTTGAGTAATTATATATTTATTTATTTATATGTTGTAACATTTAAACACTGCTTTTCCTGATCATGGTCTTGGGGGGGGGCTCTGGTACCCCTCCCGGATTATGCAGGCAACAGCCGTAAGCATGCCCAGGACAAAACAGCAACCTTGATCCCTCATGTCTGTGGTAGCCTAGCGGTTAAGATACTGGACTATGGACCAGAAGGTCCAGGCTTCAAATCCCACCACTGCCAAGCTGCCACTGTTGGGTCCTTGAGCAAGACCCTTAACCCACAATTGCTTGGATTGTACCAATTGTAAGTCGCTCTGGATAAGGGCGTCTGCTAAATGCTGTAAATGTAAATGTAAATGTCTGCATTAGACACCTGACCTGGCCAGAAGGCATTGCCTGGTCTTGAACCTGGGTATCCTGAGCACAAGAAACTTGAGAAAAAGAAAGATTTAAGATATTAATTTCATTTGGTAGGCTGCAAACACTGTAAAATGTTTTTTTTTTTTTTCAGATTTCAGATTGTTTATTTGTTACTTTGAGGAAAGAATGGTGTGGAATGTAGTTTAGAAAGGAATTGGTCCCATGTATTTTTTTTCTGTGGGTACTTGCAGTCTCTCATCTGGTAATTCATAACTTGACTGGCCCTGAAATAGAAAGCAAGAGTAGCAAATGTTAAGTAATTATTTACTCACACAGTGGTCTAATCTATCCTTAGCAATCACTCTATGTAAGCACTGAATGTTCTGTCAGTCAGAGATGTGGGTGTGTTTGTGTTTATAGAAGGCTGATTGTCCAAGTAATTATGCTGAAAACACGTGCTGGGAAGCATGTATGCCGGAAACCTCTGCAGAAGGAGGAAACAGACCAGTGAATAAATAAAGACAAAAATGGAGATATATAGATAGATGGACGTTGAGAAAGAATGTACAATATGTGATTCCTAACCCTTCTCTGTCGATGAGCCAAAACATAATCCACTGCCCCATGTTACACACAGGAAACTCTGCTCTGATGCTATTTTTAATACAACCTTGTTTATCTGTTTCAAGTGCGGTTTTCTTGTTTGTGTTCGGTTGTCCTTAGTGGTCGTTCTGCCCATTTGATATGTAAACATATCCTTAATTTAAAGAAATGACTAAAACTGGAACAATTTACAGTGAGTGTTTTGGGTCTTTGTGGAAAGGGGTTCATGTTGTAGCAGGATAATGATCTAAAATAACACCATAAAGGTTTGCAACAACTACTTGAAGCCAAACAAAGATCGAGGAGTGCTGACTGTCATGGACTTTCCTGACAGTCTCCTGATCTAAGCCTTGAAGAGAGAGAAACCCAAGCATTCTGTAATATCACCACATGCTCTTTAGAATGTTGTGAAATGGGATAACATGGATTGTCAGATTTTGCTCAAACTTCTGTTTGCAAAATTTGTCATTATAGCAAAACATACCAAATACTAATCAGTTCTGAAATTCATGTTTTTTGAAAGATCCGACTATCCAGCTTTTCACTTAAATTATTATTTCCATTCTGTGATTTGTATGCATGTCCTCCCCATGTCTGTGTGGGTTTAGTCCAGGTACACAGGTTTCCTCCCAAAGTCCAAAGACTTGAGTGTGTTTGTATATACAGTATATATTAAATTAGAGGGGAAAAAAGGCAAAACAATTTTGCCTCACTCTATATCTACATTTCACTTTGTGTTACAACACCTGAGTGGCTTGCTCCTGGCATGCCTCAGGACCTTCCACAACATGTCCATTGGATTAAGGTCAGGACTTTGACTTGGCCATTCCAAAACATGAACTTTATTCTTCTTTAACCATTCTTTGGTAGAACGACTTGTGTGCTTAGGGTCGGTGTCTTGCTGCATGACCCACCTTCTCTTGAGATTCAGTTCATGGACAGATGTCCTGATATTTTCCTTTAGAATCCTCTGATATAATTCAGAATTCATTGTTCCATCAATGATGGCAAGCCGTCCTGGCCCAGATGCAGCAAAACAGGCCCAAACCATGATACTACCACCACCATGTTTCACAGATGGGATAAGGTTTCTTATGCTGGAATGCAGAGTTTTCCTTTCTCCAAACATAAACGCTTTTCTTTTAAACCAAAAAAGTTCTATTTTGGTCTCATCCGTCCACAAAACATTCTTCCAATAGCCTTCTGGCTTGTCCACGTGATCTTTAGCAAACTGCAGACGAGCAGCAATGTTCTTTTTGGGAGAGCAGTGGGCTTTCTCCTTGCAACCCTGCCATGCACACCATTGTTGTTCAGTGTTCTCTCTGATGGTGGACTCATGAACATTAACATTAGTCAATGTGAGAGAGGCCTTCAGTTGCTTAGAAGATACCCTGGGGTCCTTTGTGACCTCGCCAACTATTACACGCCTTGCTCTTGGAGTGATCTTTGTTGGTCGACCACTCCTGGGGAGGGTAAACAATGGTCTTGAATTTCCTCCATTTGTACACAATCTGTCTGACTGTGGATTGGTGGAGTCCAAACTCTTTTAGAGATGGTTTTGTAACCTTTTCCACCCTAATGAGCATCAACAGCTCTTTTTCTGAGGTCCTCAGAAATCTCCTTTGTTCGTGCCATGATACACTTCCACAGACATGTGTTGTGAAGAGCAGACTTTGATAGATTCGTGTTCTTTAAATAAAACAGGGTGCCCACTCACACCTGATTGTCATCCCATCGATAGAAAACACCTGACTCTAATTTCACCTTCAAATTAACTGCTAATCCTGGAGGTTCACATACTTTTGCCACTCACTAATATATAATATTGGATCATTTTCCTCAACAAAAAAATGACCAAGTATAATATTTGTGTCTCATTTGTTTAACTGGGTTCTCTTTATCTACTTTTAGGACTTGTGTAGAAAATCTGATGATGTTTTAGGTCATATTTATGCAGAGAAATAGGACATTCAAAAGTGTTAACAAACTTTAAAGCATCACTGTAGCAGGTCTTCATAAAGACTCTTTGTGCTAAGAGTAGCTCCTAGTTTCCCTCTTAAATTTAGGAGTCGATTTTAGTAAAGATAAAAGTTATTCATAAAGAATCTTAATCCACAAAAGAGCTCCTCAGGTGTAAAACTGTTAGGAGTAGGGAGGAGGACTTTTAGGAGGAGTTCTCTTAAGCAGAGGAGAAAAATCTGGAAAGACGACGATGCAGAAGAAACCAACCTTCCAACCTACCACTTAAATACAGCAGCATCATATCTGAAAATAGCAGAGGTGCATTTTCTCCAGTTCATAGGCTATCTAGTAGATTATAGGCTACAAAAATTTCCTTCGTAGTAAATAAAGTGTCAATAAATTAAAGCAAATAAACGTGTGTGTGACATTAGTGTAATATATGTGCAATGTTATCTACAGTATTTTGTTTCATTTTATTTTAATTGCATATGACTTTTACATAATGTTTATCTAGAGTGTTTTCTATCTTTGTTTTTCTTCTGCTTAATATTGTTTATTTGCACTTTTTAATTTATTACTACTTTGTAAATGCTATGGCAATAATATACCTTTAATATTCATGCCAGTAAAGTCCTTTCGAAGTTGAACTGAACTGAATGAGTGAGGGGGGTGACAACCAATCACAGTCTTCAAAACTAAGCGTCATACCTAGCAACCGGTCAGCCCCGCCTCCTCATTGGGTTAAAAGTTTGTCCTTGCTCAGTAGTGATGGGAATTCTGGCTCTTTTCAGAGAGCCGGCTCGTTTGGCTCGGCTCACTAAAAAGAGCCGGCTCTTTCGGCTCCCGAGTGGCTCTTTAGATTTTTTGTAGCTTAATTTATTACCAAATTATGTGTAAAATGAATTACTAAAGCAAAAACACATAATATACAGTGTTTGTTATTATAATATGGTTTTTATTTATATACTCACAATGGAACACAGTAAAATAAATTATAAATTACAAAAACGAAGACCCATCTTAATTACAGCTCCAATCTGGTCTATGATTATGTATATTATTTGTAAATTTGCAACTATATATATATATATATATATATATATATATATATATATATATATATATATAATGTTTTTGGATTAGATTCAACTGTATTGTCATTACACATGTACAAGTACAACGCAACGCAATGTAGTTTAACATCTAACAAGAGGTGCAATAAGCAGCAATGTGTCGGACTGTACAATAAATTAAAAAATATATAAATCGGCTCACAATCAGGAACCGTCTCCCGTCGTTCATTTCAAAGAGCCGACTCTTAGAGCCGGATCGGTCGCGACTGACACATCACTATTGCTCAGAGCTGCTCTCAGATCGCCTCAGGATCATGCTTAAGCTCATTCAAAAGCGTAGAACTCCTATCTATGAGTTTTTAAACAAAGTTACGAGCTCTCTTCTTGGATTCTTAGAATCTTTATGAATACGGCCAGTGATATGTGATTTAAATGTTTAGGACAAAGCTTGTAGGTTGTAGTTTACAGAATTTAGCAGAGACCCTTATCCAAAGTGACTATCAACTGAGCTGAATTGAATATCTTGCTCAGTTTTACTTCACAACCTTCCAATTTCAGAGCCTTAACTACTAAGTTAAACACTGAATGCAGGGTGGGAAATGCACTCCGGAAAGATTACCACTCCACTGAATGGCATCACACACTGATTCACTAGTAGGAGATAGAATGATACATTAACCTACAGACATGTGAAAACCAAATCCACAGGGAGAACACACACAGCATCTGGAGGTAAAGATCAAACCTGGACCCTGTCCCTTAAGAGATTTAATATACGGCTTTCACACTACTCTGAATATGATTTTATGTGGCCAGTCATGAAGGTCTAAGCCTCACTAGCAAAGTTGCTGACAAAATAATTAAACAACAATAAAAATGACATGACAACACAGCTGTTGACACAAACCAACCTCGCAGTCAGAATGATAAGCAAAGAAAAAATAACTGGGCAGATCATGTTATGGAAGCAGTGGACCCTGACTTCAATGGGAGTCAACAGGAAAGATACAAAATGTTTTCAAAACATTTCCCGTCTGCATCACGAGCCTAAATTTGAGATTTCCAAGGCCAGGCACAGCAGAACAGAATGTGAATGGATTCAGAAAGCCAGATGTGTATTGTGTGTGTAAATGTATGAAACGGCAGAGAGGAAATCAGCCTTTGGACTGAACATGGCATCTGGCCAGTCATTCTCTATTTAAGGCCTTTGGGAGAATTATGGACCTTTGTGCTTTAAATATCACTGCTAAAGATTAAATGTTGTATGTGTGAAAGAGATTCCTGCAGCTAAAATCTGCTCCGTAAGCTGCCGGCGATGGCTGTGAAGGTCAGGAGGCGTAAAGCATCTTTTGTGTGATGCCTGCAGAGGAGTCCCGCTTCATCAACATTCAACAAAGCCAGATAAGCAAGATTGAGGAGTGATCTAATAGTATTCCAGGGAGCATTTCTCTGGTTCTTGAAGTAGAACATGCACATGCTCACACACACAGTCTTAGGAATCATATATATCATTATACGTTCATTTGACAATAATGATAACTCTGGCTTATTCATGCCTCACTTACACTGAAGTCTGACCTCATCCTCAGCATACCTAAAGCAAATTGTTTGGCTCTTTTGGTTTGTCAAAAGAAAATTGCAGTTTTGCAAAAAGTAAAGCAGTTTTCTGTAGGCGGACCACCAGAATACCAGCCCTTTCTATTGTTGTTTATAATATTTGATCCTCACAATGATATATAAACTTGGCCCACACACATACACACCACAAGTTTTTCATGTTTATCGTTGTAGTGACTTTCAATTGACATAATATTACTGTAGCTAATTCATTTTCCAAAAAGGATGGAATACTATCCTTATGGGACACCAAAAAAATGTTGTTCATACTGGCAAAATGCACCGCCCTGTGCTACCAAGTAGACCCACTGCCAGTGACCATGAATGGAATCAAGAGGGTATGAAAAAGAATTAAAGATCTCACATAGTGCCTTGTGGGGGCATTTTGCTGTTGGGGACAAAAACAGCTTGTTTTAACAGAAACTGCAACTTTCTTTTGAAAAACCGAGAGTGTGTGGGGGTGGGGGTGGGGGTTTGATATGAAGATATTATTATTACAGTATTTCAATAATAATTTGGCAGCAGCTGGCGCCCTCTGGTTTCTTAGTCTGGATGTGTTTCAGAACATATTAGTACGGCAGATCTTTCCTCTCCACAAGAGGACGCTGTTTCCCCCACACAGACATGAACTACACAGTGAGACTAGGGTTTTTATCATAACATACTTGTCACTTGGATATTGATCTCAGATATATTATCACAACACCAAAAGCATATCATCTTTAAAAAAGAATATATCCACACAATCTGTGTTATTTTGTACTTTGGCTTTAGTTTACCATTTGTTACTTCAGTAAGCATAAGCTCACACACATTACAAAACACTTTCATTCCTGGCCTCTACTTTTTAGCTTTGGCATTGAAACAGAAGCAACATTTCTCATTCTGGGGTTTTGCTGTTGTGCCGTGAATGAGTTACAGAGCATTTGTAAAACATATGATTGCCCAGGACTCTAAAACCATTAGTGAAAATGCTTCTATTTGAGTGAGTCTGAACAATTTAATTTTTTTCTGAATTTATTGATCTTAGGTCTAATATTGAGTAAAACTAGAACAATGTGTTTTATTTAGAGTAGTACAGAGAACCGACCACAGGGAAATTTTTTATTAATGAATTATTAGACTGGATGCCAGATTGCTCTGTCAAAGTTTAGTCAAATCATTTGCTATTTACATTTTCATTAAAAAAAATAATACAGTGACACATAGTGACATGCTAACTGCATAGACTCGGTGAAGGTTTTATTAACGAGTTTAACTCATAGTAACTTTCCCTTGTATATGCTCTTATACAGAGCAACTTATAACTGGTACAACTCTACAAAATTTAATCCAAACAATTGACTGTTAAGGACCCAAGGGGCTCTGAAGTGCCAAGACTTGTACCCTCAACTTTCTGGATTGATGGTGTTTTATTTTCGGCTAAACAAAAACAGCACTGGTGTTTATACTAAGGTTAATAATTTGTTAATATGCATCCATTCCTGCATTTCTGGTCTGCAACACATTCCAAGCATATGCAGTGGTGCTTGAAAGTTTGTGAACCCTTTAGTATTTTCTATATTTTTGCATAAATATGATGTAAAACATCATCAGATTTTCCTAAAAGTAGATAAAGAAAACCCAGTTAAACAAATGGGACAAGAATGTTGTACTTGGTCATTTATCTATTGAGGAAAATGATCCATTATTACATATTAGTGAGTGGCAAACGTATGTGAACCTTTGCTTTCAGTATCTGGTGTGACCCCCCTGTGTGCTTAGGGTCATTGTTTTGCTGCATGACCCACCTTCTCTTGAGATACAGTTCATGGACAGATGTCCTGACATTTTCCTTTAGGATTCTCTGATATAATTCAGAATTCATTGTTCCATCAATGATGGCAAGCCGTCCTGGCCCAGATGCAGCTAAACAGGCATAAACCATGATACTACCACCACCATGTTTCACAGATGGGATAAGGTTCTTATGCTGGAATGCAGTGTTTTCCTTTCTCCAAACATAACGCTTTTCTTTAAAACCAAATAGTTCTATTTTGGTCTGATCCGTCCACAAAACATTCTTCCAATAGCCTTCTGGCTTGTCCACGTGATCTTTACCAAACTGCAGACGAGCAGCAATGTTCTTTCTGGAGAGCAGTGGCTTTCTCCTTGCAACCCTGCCATGCTCACCATTGTTGTTCAGTGTTCTTCTGATGGTGGACTCATGAACATTAACATTAGCCAATGTGAGAGAAGCCTTCAGTTGCTTAGAAGTTACCCTGGGGTCCTTTGTGACCTCACCAACTATTTACACGCCTTGCTCTTGGAGTGATCTTTGTTGGGTCGACCACTCCTGGGGAGGGTAACAATGGTCTTGAATTTCCTCCATTTGTACACAATCTGTCTGACTGTGGATTGGTGGAGTCCCAAACTCTTTAGAGATGGTTTTGTAACCTTTTCCAGCCTGATGAGCATCAACAACTCTTTTTCTGAGGTCCTCAGAAATTTCCTTTAATCGTGCCATGATACACTTCCACAAACATGTGTTGTGAAGAGCAGACTTTGATAGATCCCTGTTCTTTAAATATAAAACAGGGTGCCCACTCACACCTGATTGTCATCCCATTGATTGAAAACACCTTGACTCTAATTTCACCTTCAAATTAACTATTAACCTAGAGGTTCACATACTTTTGCCACTCACTAATATGTAATATTGGATCATTTTCCTCAATAAATAAATGACCAAGTATAATATTTTTGTCTCATTTGTTTAACTGGGTTCTCTTTATCTACTTTTAGGACTTGTGTGAAAATCTGATGATGCTTTAGGTCGTATTTAGGCAGAAATATAGAAAAATCTAAAGGGTTCACAAACTTTCAAGCACCATTGTACCACTTTGTAATGTTGGTGTTTTTTCTCACAATAAAATGTTTTGGCACTGAGGATACCAATTGATGAAGTGTTTCAGATGTTATTTTTTCTGATTCTTCCTGCAAACACACTTTAAGGTGTGCAACAGTACAGGGTTTTTGTTGCTGCATTTTTTTTATTTTGAAATTATCCACACATTCTCTGTTGGGGACAGATCAGGACTGCAGACAGGCCAGTCCACACTCTTCTTCCTCAGCCATGACAGCAGTTTTGTTGTAAAACACAAGTCGTCTTGGAGATGTCATCTTGGAGGCAGCTTATGTTGCTCTAAAATCTCAGTGTACTTTTCTGCATTAACGCTGCCATCACAGACGGGTAAATGACCTTCACCAAGAGCACTGACACAACCCCATACCAAGATCTGCAATACTGAGTCATCTGACCACAACACAGGTTTCCACTGTGTGACGGTCCTTCCCAGGTGCCTCCGAGCCCAGAGAAGTTGACACTGCTTAACATAAGTCTTCTTTTTGCACAGTAAAGTTTTAAGGGGCATTATTGAATGTAACTCTGTATTGTAGTGCTTGACCAAGGTTTGCCAAAGTAATCCAATGCCCATGGGGTTCTATCAGCTATTGATGAATGGCGGTTTTTGATGCAGTGCCGTCTGAGGGCTCAGAGATCATAGGTCTTCAGCTGTACCCTCCCTATAAATACTCCCCTCCCTGTATACTTCTTTGTCTGGTCTTTCACCCTGTCAGTGTTTCCAAGCTCCTGGTTCTCTTCATGCTCCTTGTGTGGTTGGTGGTTTCTCATTTCTGGTTATTCTATGGTTCCTTGTTCTGTGTCTCATTTTTAGCACTGTCTGGTTCTGTGAGCATTGTTTGTTAGTTTTAGCATTGTTTGTATTAGCACTCATAGTTAGTATTAGCACTGGCGGTTTGTCTTAACACTGTCTGGTTCTGTGAGCGTTGTGTATTTGTGTTAGCGTTGTCTTGTCTTGTTACCAGTGTCAGTGTGAATTATTGTTTGGTCTCCGTTTGTTAGCACCTGTTACCATTTGTTCTGACTTAGCTTTGTTTGTTTGTATTGCCTCGTTGCCCATGTGTGTTAACATTCTGTGTTATCATAAGCCTATTGTCTGTTCTATTCACTTATAGTCTGTTTGTTAGTTGTTTTCTCCATGTTAGCACCATGTGTCCTGTCAATAAAGCACACACACTTGCTCTTGCTTCCATTTCCCATGTCCCTCCTGAGACACCTAACCTTAATCTCAGCACAACGGCACAAATGAAATATTTTGGGTTCTTAGGTTTTTTAAAGATAGTGGGAGTTTTAGTTAAAAAAACATCCTTGTGAGGAACAGTAAAATATCCTGACATGGTAAAAAGTAAGATCTTTCTTTTATCCTCTTGGTCCTCACAATGACATGAATTGACCACCACACAAACACAGTCTTGGTAAACACATTTTGTGGACTATTAACCTAATGGCTACTAAAGGTACAAATACACCTAACCCTAACATGAACCCCAGAAGCCTAAAGCAAAACTTTTCAACAAAAAGTTGCAGATTTTGTAAAAAAGGCAATTTTTCTTATGAGAACCAACAAAATGAGCAACAAGGTAAAAATGTCAGATTGTCCTCCCCCCACCCCTCACACACACACACACACACACACACACACACACACACACACACACGCCTGTGCATATCAGGATGAAAGGTGAATAGAGAAAAGTCAGATGCCCTCACAGCTGGAGACAATACACTACCTCTCACTCCCTCCTGGAGCTTTGGCTTGGACTTTGCTTATCTGAGTATAAATACGGTTTTGTCATTCTTTGCTCTCTCTCTCTCTCTCTCTCTCTCTCTCTCTCTCTCTCTCTCTCTCTCTCTCTCTCCGAATTAGTCTCACTAGTGCTGAGCTTCCTTTGATCTCAAATTGAAGATAATAAGACTTAACACATGTACCTTAAGAATTAAGTAATAAAAATGCATAGTAAATGTGTCTATGGTAAGACATTAATCTTTAAAAGGGTTAAGTGTGGCATGTGACTTGTCAGATTGCTCAGCTGACTTTATTGAACTCTTCATAACCTTAGCACTTGTGAATGTGGGATACGAAGCACAAACTCCAGGCCTGTTGCTTGCTCTATGCACAACACCAGTAAGAAATGAACACTTTTTATGATGTATGATTATGATGTGCTATGTGCTATGACATTTAGTTCAGTTTACATGTCCTGAATGTCCTGTCAAGCTGATGGCAAACACGAACACAGTAGAATAATGGCTGGTCATGTCATAGACTACAGTGGGGCAAAAAAGTATTTAGTCAGCCACTGACTGTGCAAGTTCTCCTACTTAGAAAGATGAGGGAGGTCTGTAATTTTCATCATAGCTACATCAGCTATGAGAGACAAAATGAGAAAAAAAATCCAGTAATTTAATTGTAAATTATGGTGGAAAATAAGTATTTGGTCAATAAATTTGGTTCAACTCAATACTTTGTAACATAACCTTTGTTGGCAATGACAGAGGTCAAATGTTTCCTGTAAGTCTTCACCAGGTTGGCACACACTGTAGCTGGTATTTTGGCCCATTCCTCCGTGCAGATCTCCTCTAGAGCAGTGATGTTTTGGGGCAACACGGACTTTCAACTCTCTCCACACATTTTCTATGGGGTTGAGGTCTGGAGACTGGCTAGGACACTCCAGGACCTTGAAATGCTTCACTCCTTACAAATACTTATTTTCCACCATGATTTACAATTAAATTCTTTTAAAATCCTACAATGTGATTTGCTGGATTTTTTGTCTCATTTTGTCTCTCAAAGTTGAAGTGTACCTATGATGAAAATTACAGACCTCTCTCATCTTTCTAAGTAGGAGAACTTGCACAATCAGTGGCTGACTAAATAGTTTTTAGCCCCACTGTACATGCTACATGAAATCATGGTGCACAAGATATCTGGGTATGACAGCATGACAAAAATTGCATGTTTAGCATGTCTCAAGTCAATCACCACACCACATTGCACAGAGTAATACACACCAGCGTAATACCCCCATAAATCAAACACAGTATCACAGTACAGAAAGGCACACAGAAGATGATTGAATACGACATATATGAACAAGTATAAGAACGCAAATTTTACCAAATGGCTAACAATAAGCTACTTATGCGTCTCTTTACCTATGGTATTTATAATGTTTTTTACGTCTTACCCTTTTTGTCTCACAGTCTGTATTAGAAGCACATTTAAGTAATCTATTGAAAAAGCAGGTTCTATAAGAAAGTACAATTTTAGCATTAACTAAACGTTAAAAACAAAAGATATTTAGTGCTGGTAATGCAATTATTATGGTTGGACATTTGCCCAGTAGGTGGCAGCCCACACAAACCATGGTTATGTTTTGCGTCCTGCGGTAGAGCTATAAAACTGGGTGGTTTCCCTCTCAAATGGCCCGTGCTTACAACACCTTGTGCTGCGAAGAAATTGATTTGTGTTACCCTTAAAATAGTTTTTATATCTTCACACAGAGGAACGTATTTGTAAGACGAGCATCATTAAGTACAGGAAAGGCACCTAATTAAGACAACCTTTGAAAGTTTTTTCAGCATACAGTTACAACATACCTGTGACATAGCGTATTTAAAACAACATGGCGATTTAATTTACAACCATGTTGATTTTGCCTGCGAACAAGAAGTACAGTTCCAGCAGGAAGGGCAGCAAGCCTGGCACTCCTCTTATCGCATTCCATTATGCATTGCCTCATAACGTAGGCATGAAAGCCGTCCCACTCCTCTGATGGCTCCATATTGACTCTCTCCCGCTCCCATGCCTCTCCCTTTTTGGCCCATAATGCGAAGTGGCAGAGTGCAACCCCAAAGGTGCTCAAATTGATTTTCTGCCCTTACTCAAGGTCATGGTCACTGTTCGAGCTGGACACGAACTACCAAACAAAAGACTACTGTTTCATGTACCGGTATCTAGATTCCTTAGAAGTCAAGAGATGTGAGTCATTCAGATGTGTAGAGCCATTTTCTGCCTACACTACCCCAGTAAGCATTGATTAAACAGGTTAATCAGTATTCAGGACCTGCTCTTCTTTAACAACTCTCAGTTAATGCCTTGTGTAAAAGTGTGTGTGAGTAGAGCAGGTGGAGAAAACTGTAGAAAAAATAGTGGTGGAAAGGAAGAGGAGGAAAGATGAGGTTGCTGCTGAATAATGCATCATCTGAGGAGTCTGGAGAAGATGTGACATCACGCTGCCCAGCTGAGGAAACCGAAAGCGACAGGCCAACGCAGAAAAGGAAAGGTGCCTCTGAAATATTTATCCTGTTAAGTAGTCTGGTGCTCAGACATGCTGATGTGATGTGATGTGTGAAGCTGTAACATGGAGGGCCCACTGAGAGATGTACCGACTCACCACTCGGGCTTGTGCTCCACAAATACTCCAGCTTGCTGCCTTTCAATTTTCACTCAGCATACACTTCAGAGAACACACTCTCACAGCATTAGCCCAAAAACGCACACACACGGGCATTGCTCTACTTAATGTAAGGGACTGACTGGGGAGATACAGTGGGGAAAGTTCAGATTTGTAATCTAATAAGGCAAAAGACTGTGTGTATCTACGTTTACCTTGTTTCTGTGGGACAACGTACATGCATATTGATGTCCATTATTTTCTCCTAATACCATATATAAATCAAGGGATGTCGAAACAAATTGAATTATTAATTAATTAATTTCCCTAGCTTAATCCAATTCAGGGTTGTGGGAATGAGAAAACGGTGATTTAACACGCCAGCAGCACTGCTGTGTTTGATCCAATCGTACCAGCTCAACACACACTAACACACTGCAGAGCTGAGAATGATCCACCACCCAAACAGTAGCTGATCTGTGGGGGTCCTGACCATTAGAGAGCAGAGTAAAGTGGAATAACAAAGTATGTAGAGAAACAGATGGACTACAGTCTGTAATTGTAGAACTACAAAGTGCATTTATGACTAAAACGTAAAGAATAAGCTGAATATAACTAATATAGAATGCCTAAGTCTTTTGCACAGTACTGTACAAAGTCTGTATTTATGTGAATGGTAAATGAACCGTGCATGGCTGCAGTCACTCCCTGTTACGTGCATTAGCCCGTAGTTGTTTTTTTTTTTCTTGTTTGTTTGTTTTTATTTTGTTGATGAGGCTGTGATTTGTCTGATTTCTAGGCTTCCGGTTTTCCTCCTGCATCTTGTTTGGAGAACTTTCATGTTTGGAGAAAGGAGGGGCCTATATAAGACGTCGGGAGTGTGCGGAAATGGACGGGGATTGGAGTATACGAGCAGATTTGAATGGTGGACGCGGGAACATCTTGATGCGCGTTTTTGTGAACTTTATTAATGAACTCTTTCGGACTGTTGGTCACACGATCGCGGGCGCGGGACGGCTCTGGGTACATGTTAACTGGGGCTGGACAGATAAACGAGCGCGCTCATACATTAACACCACGTAGGCGACCACTTGTATAGAAACCCTAGTCAGAGGCGGCCGCTAACCCCGCTTGTTATGTTGGCGAGGGAATATTTCTAGCGTAGGCGGGCTTCTTTTGAATTTGTGTTTTGGCGCGTTTGTCAAGCGTGAAATGTCGGTTTAAGACTAGGGAAGATAGCGTTTTGTTTGTTTCTTTCTTTCCTTGGCGCCGCCACGTCCAGCCCCCTCCTGTGAAGGTTTTGCTCATTTATATGGGAGCGTATGTGCTCTGCTGTACTGTCACAATTTGAATGTAGTCAACTAAAGACCGTGAGTTGATTTTAACCCTCTGGCTTTGGCGTGTTTTTTTTTTTTTTCTCTGTTACTCTCCCTGGTTACTCCCAACAGCGTGACTCACCAACACACCACGTTTGTATACAGCGTCTACACTCGGAACAGTGCTACGTTGTCCCTGCATTCGGCCGGCAACGTAAGAAATGGGGGCTCTCCGGGATGTGGAGGTAACGAGTAATGTTGTTGTACCGTGTCTGGTGGAGGGTGTCCAAGCTGGGTAGTACTGTGTGTGGTACCAGTTGATAAAGCATGGACTTACAATCCTTTTTGAGGGAGCCATCCCTTGAACAGTTAAATAAGTGTAGGAAAGCTGAATTGCTGGAAATCGCAGAGCATTTTGGTATTCCGGTGTCTGGGCAGTCTTTGAAAAAGGATATTAGAAGGGTGTTAACTGAGAAGCTTGTTGAGCTGCAAGTTGTGCTTGCTCTGGACCCTATGAAGGTCTCTGAGGTACAGACTCCCTGTGAAGGGGTGGACGTGGGTCTGGGATATCCGTCTCCCAAAGTAAAAGCCACTTTGCCTCGGTTTGACCCATTGTCTCCTCAGACTGTAAGCTCACGAGATGATGCCCGTGTGAAAATGCGAGTGGCACGGTTGGAAATGGAAAGGAGAGAGCGGGCAGAGCAAAGGCAGGCTGAAAATGACTTGCGGCTTGCTATTCGTCGTATGGAGCTAGAGGTGGATCGAGAAGTTCGTTTACGGGAACTGGAATTAGGGATGAAGGAGTTCACCGTACAGTCTGGTGTCCAGCCACATGTACCTCCAGTGTTAGAGTTGGCTCCAGCCCTTTCTACTCCTCCAAATGTGGGACTTGGGGAAGGTGGAGGTGCTAGTTCCACTTTTTCTGTGACTAAGCATATTGCCTTGGTACCACCCTTTCGAGAGACTGAGGTGGATACTTACTTCAGTGTGTTTGAGAGAATTGCGATTTCTCTAAAATGGCCAAAGGAGGTGTGGACATTGCTACTCCAATGTAAGTTGAGTGGAAAAGCTCAAGAGGTGTGTTCATCATTGTCCTTACAGGATAGCATGGACTATGACATTGTTAAGGCAGCTATATTGCGTACCTATGAGCTGGTGCCTGAAGCCTATCGGCAAAAATTCCGAAATTTCAGAAAGTCACTGACACAAACGTATGTTGAATTTGCTAGGGAGAAGGCCCTCCTTTTTGATAAATGGACTGCTGCTAGTAAAGTGACTACTCAGGAGTCACTAAGAGAGCTCATGCTTTTAGAAGAATTCAAAAACTGTATGCCTGATCGTGTTGCGGTTTACTTGAATGAGTGTAAGGTTGCTACCCTTTCTCAAGCATCTGTATTGGCTGATGAATTTGTACTAACTCATAAAACTTTGTTTTTCTCTAAGTCTAGACAGCCACCTTCTGGTGAACAGAGGTCCAAACCAGAGCAGCCTGGAACTGAGAGTACCTCTAGTCGCACAAAAGTAAGGTCATCACTTATGGAATGTTTCTATTGTCACAAGACTGGCCATGTAGCGGCTAATTGTTTTGCTTTAAAGCATAAGCAGGACAGACAAGAAAAGGGGCAAGAACTTGGAGTCAAACAGTTAAAAAGTGTCGGCTTTGTACCAACTGGTCAATACCCATCCGGTTGGGGGTACGGAGAAATGTTATAAACCGTTTGTTTTTCTCGGGTTTTGGTGTCATTTAAACTCCTTCCACAATAGTGTGCAGGAGGTGGTGATTTTGCGGGAACAGGAGCGGCCCAGTCAATTTTATCCGTGACGGTTTACTCCTTTTGTCTGATCAACATTTACTGGGTCCGTATGCCCTTTTGGTCAGGACGAATTGGGATAATATCCAGGTACCTCTGCAAATGTGTACCTGAAGTTCGAGTGTAGTTACGGAACTGTGAAAGTTGGTGTTTCGGCATGTTTTTTAACCCGTTGCTGGTGGTGGATTTTATTTTAGGGAATGATCTGGGGTGGAAGTGTTTCCGTTGTAGAAGTGGTCGGAAGGTTTTGTGAGGATTGTCAAGCGATAAGCTGGCCAGACCCTTCCCTGGTATTTTTTTTTCTTCTCGTGTGTGGTGACTCGCTTCGTGCGAAGCGGGATAGGAACGTGCTAGATCTCTCAATCCTTTTTTTGCATCAGCGGTACCTGTTGGAAACTACTGACGCCCAAAGAGAAAACAGGTTGGTTTACTCATGTGTCCCTGCCAAGTACAGATGTCACAAGTGGGAGCTGATAACGGCAACAACTTGTGACAATAGTTTTAACTCCTTGCGTTTGATTCTGTAGCAGGGCACCTTCTGATGTAGACAGAACAGGGACGTTCTTTTTAATGAATGTGGTATTGATGCGCAAGTGGATCTCTCGGGTGAGAAGCCACAGACGTTGGTTTTTCAGGTGGTGGTTCCATTGGTGTTGTTTCGAAACATGTTTCTAAATTTTGCTCATGAATCCCCCTTGGTCTGGACACCTGGGAGTCTCTAAAACGTACACTCAGTCTGAAACATTTTTTTTGGCCGGGGTTTGCGAAAGGATGTGAGGAGCTATGGTGCTTCATGTGAAACATGTCAGAAGGTGGGCAAACCAAATCAATATTCCACCTGCTCCTCTACGTCCTATTCCTGTATGGGGTGAGCCTTTAAAAGGTTTCTGTTGGAATTGTGTAGGCCTTTGCCCAAGACCAAAGCTGGAAATCATTTTTGCTCACGGTTATGTGTACTGTGCTACACGTTCCCAGAGGCAATTCCCTTACGAGATTTACTGCTAATTGTTATTAAAGCCTTTGATCAAGTTTTTCAACTACCTTCGGCTTGCCAAGGTTAATTCCACAGATAGAGGGACAAACTTCACTTCAAAATTTCATGGAAGTTGTTCAAATTTGGACATCCCACAATTCCATTCAAGCCCATACCCCCAGAGTCGCAGGGAGCCCTTGAGCGATTCCCAAACCAGTCCCCTAAAGTCGATGTTTTAGGAAATTTTGTTTGCATGGACAATGGAAAAAGATTGGGATGAGGGAGTGCCACTAGTTCTGTTTGCTGCTCGAGAGCTGTCAAGACTCCGTTGGGGTTTAGCCCGCTGAGTTTGGTGTTTGGGCACTCGGTTTAGGGGCCCACTAAAGGTCTAAAAGAGACTTTGCTCTCTATCGGCTTTACGACACCGAAAAATGTGTTGGAATTATACCAGTGCGTTTCGTTAACGGTGTCATGGAGGCATGTGTTGTGCAATAAATGTGGACAAGTCCCAAATCAAAATGAACGAAAACTTCGATAGAAAAGCGACTTTCGTGAGTTTGCCGTGGGAGATAAAGTGTTGCTTCTCTTGCCGGTCCCAGGAGCTGCGTGTCGTCAAGATTGTAGGCCCTACAACAATAAAAGAACAATTAAGGGCCAATCGACTTGTCATGGACACCCCTATAGAAACGGAGGGCAGGTGTGTCATATAACATTCTCAAGCCGTTTGTGGAACGGGGAAGAGGGGGTGGACACCCGCTCAGCTCTGGGCCGTGCAAGGAAGGGTGCCTGTTTCAGTAGTGTCTGGTTTTAGATACTCCCCAGATATGGAAACCTGTGAAGGAGTAGTAAGTGTGGATAGTTGGTCCGTTCTCAGGTTGGTGCAAGACTAGAAAAACTCACAGTTTTAAAATGCTGGGTACGGATCATTGTACGTTGGTTAGACACTTACCCTGTAGTGCAGCAAGGGACATGTGAGTTTGATCAGAGAATTTACCTCGCTTTTCAGTGATGTACCACACAAACATCTGTCATAAAAAACATGACATTCAGGTGGTAAATGTGACGACCGTTTAAAACAACAACCCTACCGTGTTAGTGCAGGCAAAAGGGAAATTATGCATAGGGAAGTTAACTACCTTCGGAAACATGGGCTGGCAATACCGAGTTGTAGTCCATGGAGTTCTCCATGTGTCTTGGTGCCAAAGCCAGATGGCACAGTTAGACTTTGTACGGATTACAGGAAGCTAAATGCAGTAACGGTGACAGATGCATTTCCATTACCTCGAATTGATGACTGTATTGACACAATTGGAAATGCTCAATTTATTACCAAGTTAGACCTTCTCAAAGGATATTGGCAGGTTCCGCTGACACAGGAAGCCTCAGAGCTTTCGGCTTTCGTGACTCCGGATGCGTTTCTTCAGTACACTGTGATGCCGTTCGGGTTGAAAAACTCACCCGCTACCTTTCAGAGGCTTATAAATACTGTCCTCACTGATGTACCATGTTGTACGGCCTATTTAGATGACTTGGTGATACATTCCGGGGATTGGGACAGTCATGTGCAGTCCCTTAGGATAGTATGTAGGAAACTGTCCCAGGCCAATCTGACTTTAAACTTGGCAAAATGCGAATTTGCCCAAGCTTTTGTTATTTATTTGGGTATGAGGATTGGTCATGGGAGTGTGTGTCCGTTGGAGGCCAAAATTAAGGCCATTGTTGATTTCCCTGTCCCCACCACACGGCGCGAGTTACGTCGGTTTTTGGGAATGGTGGGGTACTATCGAGGATTTTGCAAAAACTTCTCGACAGTTGCTGAACCTTTAACCAACTTATTGAGTCCTTCTACGATCTTTAGGTGGTCTCAAGATTGTCAATTGGCATTTAACGGGGTAAAAGCCTTATTGTGTACTGCTCCTGTATTGACGGCCCCCGATTTCACTAAGCCATTTAAGCTGGAGGTTGATGCAAGTGGGGTAGGAGCCGGAGCAGTATTGTTGCAAGACGACGACAACGGGGTTGATCACCCAGTGTGTTACTATTCGCACAAGTTCAACAAGTATCAGGTAACCTACTCAACTATTGAACGGGAAGCGTTGGCTTTGCTTTTGGCCCTACAACACTTTGATGTGTATGTAGGCTCAAGTCTTTTACCTGTAGTGGTGTATACAGACCATAACCCTCTTATATTTTTGTCCAGGATGTACAATCAAAACCAAAGGCTTATGAGGTGGTTTTTGATTATTCAGGAGTACAACCTGGAGGTAAAACACAAGAAGGGTGTTGAGAATAAACTTGCTGATGCTCTTTCTAGGGCTTAATGGTTTGTGGGGTGTAGTTGGGTGTTTATTTTTTTTGGGAGGGCGTGTTACGTGCATTAGCCCGTAGTTGTTTTTTTTTTCTTGTTTGTTTGTTTTTATTTTGTTGATGAGGCTGTGATTTGTCTGATTTCTAGGCTTCCGGTTTTCCTCCTGCATCTTGTTTGGAGAACTTTCATGTTTGGAGAAAGGAGGGGCCTATATAAGACGTCGGGAGTGTGCGGAAATGGACGGGGATTGGAGTATACGAGCATATTTGAAATGGTGGACTCGGGAACATCTTGACGCTTGTGTGAACCACTTTTGTTTTTAAGGAACACCCTCTTTCGACTGTTGGTCACACGCTCGCGGCGCGGGACGGCCTTCTGTGTACATTTAACTGGGGCTTGGACCAGATAAGACGAGCGCGCTCATACATTAACACCACGTAGGCTACCACTTTTAGAAACCCTATGTAAGAGGCGGCCGCTACCCGCTGTTGTTATGTTGGCGAGGGAATACTAGCGTAGGCGGGCTTCTTTTGAATTTGTGTTTTGCGCGTTTGTCCAAGCGTGATGTCGGTTTAAGACTAGGAAGAAGCGTTTTGTTGTGTTTCTTTTTTCCTTTGGCGCCGTCCACCGTCCAGCCCCCTCCTGTGGAAGGTTTGCTCATTATATGGAGCGTATGTGCTCGCTTACTGTCACAATTTGAGATGAGTAACAACTAAAGACCGTGAGTTGATTTTACCCTCTGGCTTTGGCGTGTTTTTTTCTTTTTTCTCCTGTTACTCTCCCTGTTACTCCCAACAGCGTGACACACCAACACACCACGTTGTACAGCGTCTACATCCGGAACAGTGCTACGTGTCCCTGCAGTCGGGCCGGCACGTAAGACTCCCCATGTCTCAAACTGTGTTGTCGTATACACAATTATTCTTTTTTAATGTCATTATTATAAGCCTACCCACAATTCATTTGATTGCACATTTAATTCAATACTTTTTCAGGGCATGTGTTTAATTCGAACATCACTGTTTTCTGGCTAGATTACTTATTCATCCCTAGGAGTTACTGAAAAACACTTGTGTCACAGGCCTAACTAACACTGTTAAAGTGTAGCTACTTGCTGTTGTGTGTGTGTGTGTGTGTGTGTGTGTGTGTGTGTTAGGTTACTAGTCATGCTGGCTTAGATCTTTTTGGTCGTGTTCAGTTTACATATTTGTAATGTTAGATACATTTTTGAGTTTGCTTGCTAAACAATATAAATCTCTGCATGAAATTTTCTCTTGCTCAGCTGTGAATAATGTGTATCACATAGATAAATAATTATGCTGCTTTTTACACCTATAAACAGTTCTAGCGTAATCTACCATATAGTACTAGAAATAAAGTGCCTATCCATAATCATCATTCCCTGTTAAAATCCTTACCCTTTGTCACATTACTCTCTGAACATTTTAATAAATGAAATCTACAAACTATTGTTGTAAACAGTCTTATCAGTTATCAACATTTTTGCCCAGGATCAGCATCTTTAGAATAACCATTACACGATGGTGCTTGAAAATTTGTGAACCCTTTAGAATTTTCTATATTTATGCATAAATATGTTAAACAAATGATTTATTTGTTGAGGAAAATGATCCAATATTACATATTAGTGAGTGGAAAAAGTATGTGACCCTCTAGGATTAGCAGTTAATTTGAAGGTGAAATTAGAGTCAGGTGTTTCCAATCAATGGGATGACAATCAGGTGTGAGTGGGCACCCTGTTTTATTTAAAGAACAGGGATCTATCAAAGTCTGCTCTTCACAACATGTTTGTGGAAGTGTATCATGGCATGAACAAAGGAGATTTCTGAGGAGCTCAGAAAAAGAGTTGTTGATGCTCATCAGGCTGGAAAAGGTTACAAAACCATCTCTAAAGAGTTTGGACTCCACCAATCCACAGTCAACAGATTGTGTTACAAATGGAGGAAATTCCAGACCATTGTTTACCCCTCCCCAGGAGTGGTCGACCACAAAGATCACTCCAAGACCAAGGTGTGGTAATAGTTGGCGATGTCACAAAGGAACCCCCAGGGTAACTTCTAAGAATCTGAAGGCCTCTCTCACTGGGCCTAATGTTAATGTTCATGAGTCCACCATCAAAGAACACTGAACAATTGTGTGCATGGCATGGTTCCCAGGAGAAAGCCACTGCTCTCCAAAAAGAACATTGCTGCTCGTTCTGCAGTTTTGCGAAAGATCACGTGGAACAAGCCAGAAGGCTTATTGGAAGAATGTTTTGGGACGGATTAGCCAAAATAGAACTTTTTTGGTTTAAAATAAAAGTGTTATGTTTGGATAAGATAAAACCCTGCATTCCATCAAACAAACCTTATCCATCTGTGAAACAGGTGGTGGTAGCTCATGGTTTGGGTCGTTTTGCTGCATTGGGCCAGGACGGCTTGCCATCATTGATGGAACAATGAATTCTGAATGAATCAGAGAATTCTAAGGAAAATGTCAGGACATCTGTCCATGAACTGAATCTCAGGAGAAGGTGGGTCCATGCAGTCAAGACAACAACCCTAACAACACAATCCGTTCTCCCAAAGAATGTTTACAGAAGATAACGTTCATGTTTGGAATGGCCCAAGTCAAGTCCTGACCTTACTCCAATCGAATGTTTGTGAGGACCTGAAGTGAGCAGCTATGTGAGGAAACCCACCACATCCCGAGCTGAAGCTGTTCTTACGAGAATGGG
Organism: Ancistrus triradiatus; assembly: GCA_025084515.1. NCBI lineage: Eukaryota > Metazoa > Chordata > Actinopteri > Siluriformes > Loricariidae > Ancistrus > Ancistrus triradiatus. The sequence continues at coordinate 94,893 of JAJAGP010000746.1, read as the reverse complement.
CTAAAATTCCTCCAAGCCCGGTGTGGGCATGGACTGATCACCAGTTACTGGAAACGTTTAGCTGCAGTTATTGCTGCACAGGGGGTCACACCAGATACTGAAAGCAAAGTGTTCACATACTTTTGCCACTCACTAATATATAATATTGGATCATTTTCCTCAATAAATAAATGATCAAGTATAATATTCTTGTCTGATTTGTTTAACTGGGTTCTCTTTATCTACTTTTAGGATTTGTGTGAAAATCTGATGATGTTTTAGGTCAAAGTTATGTAGAAATATAGACAATTCTAAAGGGTTCACAAACTTTCACGCACCACTGTAAGCTTGCTCATGTACAACCAATCACCTGTCAGATCACACACCAGGCTAACTTGCACCTGCATGACATCAGTTGTGTAGGATTTTGATTATGTCAGAATAAAACCATGACTGAATCTCATTTCAGGGACTGAATTCTTCGAAGGACGAGATCTACGTGATCTATGAAGATGTGTCCTTTGCCGAACCGAAATGAGACGGTTTGCTGTACAGCAGATTTCCAGTTTGCATCACAGCACTCAATGCACCTCGGGATATGTTGGGTGGGGTATCAGGGAAAAGAAGGGCACATTTGTCGGCCTCATACGAAGGAGCCTTCGAAGTGGGATAGCCTAGGCGCGTCGCTATGATAAAATAGGTCTTCAAATGTAGCCTCCGAAGGATGCCGAAGGAAATGGGATTCAGCTCATCTGTTACTTGAGTTTTCCACAACTAGAAGCACATGGTATCACAAATAATTCACCATGCTTGAAAAGGTGCTTTGAAAAAAGGCTCTGGGATAAAGTTATAAAAATGGCACAAGCTATGGGAAGAATATAAAACTGTTTTGAAGGCTTTAGCTATCCCGCAGAGAAACATTCAGAGCATTATTAAGAAATTGAAGTGTATGGAACTGTAACTACCAACACCTTGCCTAAATGGGGTCATCCCTCCAAACTAGATGGGTGATCCAGGACGATTTTGTTCAGGGAAGGTATCAAGAAACTAGTGGCAACCTTGAAGGGCTTACAAGTCATATTGGCTGAGATTGGTTTGTGCGTGTCACAACAATCTCACATGTCTTATACAAGGTTCCCTGTATGGCAGGGTGGCAAGATATAAAGCCTGTTATGCAAAAGTGCCACACTGGGCCTCTTATGCGTTTTTGAAGCTGTGGTGGCCAAGTCAAAGCCCTCAGCTAATCCAACAGAACATCCATGGATAGACAAGAAGAGAGCAGTCCATTGCCACTCATCTTTAAATGTGACTGAACTCAAAGAAAAAAGGAGAATAAGCAAATATTCCTCATTCTATGTGTAAATGTCTATATGTAGCTGGAAAAGATGCTTTTAATGGGTTTTGATTTCAAGCTGACTATGAGTTGGTTTTCTATATGCACTGTACCACCGTCCTTAGCCCTGTAAGTGTAATGATTGCATTTACGGAAGTAGCATTTGGTAAATAAATGCAATATAACCATATATTGCATTACAATTTTTATTGCTTCACAAAATTTAAGTCACGACATGTAGAGATGGGAGCTGCTTGCTAACTGAATGGAAATATTTAAGCATGTGGACTCCTCTCCCTCTTATCCTGAGCTTTAAACATACTTCTGTCAAACTTTAACTGGTTTAAACAGGTCATGAGCTTTTTTTTTTAGTTTTTAAATCACTATTGAGAAGGCACAAGGAACAGAGGACTCCTTTTTTCAATTCAAACGTCCTTCTTCGTTTATGATTGTACAAATGACTGCCTGTGAGGAGTAAAAACACCAGGCAAAGAGCACAGTGGTGGGGGTACTATATAAACAAAGAGAAGTGAAGCAATAGACATTTCCTGTTGTTCTCAATGATAAATCAGATTCTGTGCTCTCATTTGATGGGCGGAATGTCTGTCATCTAAATCACACCTCTTTTAGCTGCCCAAACAGGAAATTCCCTCTGTTTTTCTATAAAACCTTGCACAGAATAAATGATCCATGGAGCACAGATAGGTGTTTAATGGAATGTTTAGACACAGTTATATCTACAGCTGCAACAAAGTGACTGTAACCTGCTGCAGATCAGCTTTACCTGCTTTATGGTAATATACTTATATTTTACATTTACAGCATTTAGCAGACGCCCTTATCCAGAGCGACTTACAGTTGGTCACAGTCTTGCAATCCAAGCAATTGTGGGATAAGGGCCTTGCTCAAGGACCCAACAGTGGCAGCTTGGCAGAGGTGGGATTTGAACCCTGGACCTTGTGGTCCATAGTCCAGTACCTTAACCGCTAGGCTACCACAGTCCCATGTTTGTATATGAAACACAATACATTTAACTATTCTGTTATTTAAGGACCCTTCAAAACTTAATTTCACTTAGTGTCACCCTGAACATGATGGGATGCAGTTATAAGTCTGGTTTCATTCAAGGTTTCGTTCTCCTCAAGTCAAGGAATTTTTTAATTTATCTTTGTCGCATTTGGTTTCCTTTGCTTAATAAAACCGAAATACGTAGATGCACTGCTATTGTCCTGTCTGATTATAGACATGTAAGGTCTGCTCTCCTCCTTTTCTCTCTCATTCTCTTTCATATTTAATTCAATTACTTCTGCTCGATGCCTCTTCCTTAAGTAGCTTCTTCTGGGAGCCGAAATGAAGCAGATGAGGAACAGGTTTTTACTGCTGTTCTGTCTTTCCCTTAAATCCCTCAGTATAAATGCTGCCTCTGGATCATCTAGGTTGATCTTGTTCAGATTGGCTGTTTTTCACAGCAACTGAGATCACTGTGGGCCAAAATACATTTGATCCCAGATTAGCATTCCTCTTCACTTTGCTCTGCCATGCCATAAATGGTAATGCATGCTGCGTTCACGATTGGTTGATGAATACGACTAGAATGCATCTCCTCTGAATAAGTGCCATTTTGGTAACAAAGCTTGTGGAATGGGAATCAAATTGAATATGGACCGATACTGTAGTCCTGCCACGTAAGAAGCTTACTGGCTTTCCATTAATGGAGCTCATAGTTATGAGGCTCAAAGTGTGAGAGAGGTGTTGGAAGGGTTTACAGCAACTCATGATGAGCAGAGCATGCCTTTGAATTTGCTATTCATAGCAGAGATGTGTAGATAGGCCTGATGGCTCTCTATGGCAGCTCGTAGTCGTAATCCCGATGACAGCAGGGGTGAGGAGTTCCTCCAGGTCACGTAGATAGAGAGGAGGCAGGGGGAAGGAGTGGAGCGCACAGAGAGAGAGAGAGAGATCTAAACAGAGGTGCTGTGTGTTTGAACTGTTTGGGTTTCAGACCTCTGATTGATAGTGTTATGATCCTCTCTGATAGCAAAAGGCTTTTTTACCCTGAGCAGACCTGACGCTCATGGAGGAGTTCACACAAATGTGAGACCTGTAAAACCTACTCTTTTAATTAATATTAACAACAAACGATGTGTTCTAAAGTGGTCACAGCAATACAAAGGGACTGAATGGTGTAGGAACAACATAATGGGAGATAGAGACTAAATATTTATGAAGAAAAAGTTTTATTAATAGGAAAACAATGCTTGTGGTTTCGCTCTGGTTTTTTCTATAGGCGTTATAATAAAACTGTATGGCTTCCAGGGAATTCCAAATTAGGAGAGAAAAGAAGTTTCCCACCAGATTTGCTCTAGGGGCCGTATTACGGGTCACTCAAAACAAAATATACAGAGACTGTGTTTCTATTTTTTTCTCCCAAGGCATAACATTGGAAAAAATTCACAAAAAAACAAGACTTCTGATTTCATGATTCATGAGTTATCAAGAAGTTCTTGAGTAATTTCTCAGTTAAGTGTTCCTTTTAAATACACAGTAGGGTCAAAAGTCTGAGACCACTAGTGAAAATACTTCTGTTTTGCATTTTTCTCAATTACAGTGTTTTCATTACAAATCGTATAATCAGCATGATATGAGGTTAAATTTGAATCTTTGAAAAAAAAATACCAATATTCATAATCTATTAATATTTGCTATGTCCTCTTGACCTTAACCCTCATCAAGCATTTATGGAGGCATTTGAAGACAGAGATGCTGCTTGGAATATTGTGAAATCATGCAGGGATAATATGGATCATCAGAATCAGATTATCAAAAGTGTACACTGTCATTACAAAAAAAGGAAATACAACAAATACTAATAATTTCTGAATACTGAATATTGAGACAATGCTAAATATAAGCATTTTCATTAGTGGCCTCAGATTTTTGGCCCCTATTTTACATGAAGTGGACACCTTCATACATTTTCAAGACACGACTAGATACTGTAATCGACTGACTAGATTTCTCTGTTTAACAAAAATATCTCCATCATGGATTCCATGCCATGATTAACAGAAATACTAACACAGATAACACATAGAGCCAGGCACCAGACCCCGTATGACCTCTGTGATCCCTGCAATGGAGGGTGGCCAGCCCAGAGTATAATACATCACATCTGCTTTGAAATTCTCTCATATATCAGCATTATTTAATTATTTTAAGAGTAATTTGCAGTTGGATGCACCTGACTCTGCCATTGTGGAAAAATGTAACTAAAACTTAATTGATTAGTCAAGTCAAGTCAGATTTATTTATATAGCGCTTTATACAATGGAGCACTGTCTCAAAGCAACTTTACAAGTTTAGATTATCTCCTAATAACTACGTCCAATCCCAAATTGAGCAAGCCTAGGGCGACAGTGGCAAGGAAAAACTCCCTGAGTGTTATAGGAAGAAACCTTGGGAGGACCAAGACTCAAAAAAGGGACCCCCAACCTCCTTGGGCGGCGTAGATGATAAATCTAAGAGCGAAACTAAAGTCATGGAGTCAAAGTTTGAATAAAATGTTGAGTATGCACATCGGCATTAAGTGGCCGGGTATGATGGGGCTGGAGCTGATGATGGAAGCAGCTTGAGTGGAGCTACAGCAGATGAACATCATGTGTGGGGCTGGGAAACTGGTACCGGAACAACAGCTCGGAGAGAAAACAGAAAATGTAATTAGTTATTGATTAAGAGCACAGTGTCTATTAACATCAATGATGCCAAGTGTAGCATGAGACCCCGCCAGCATTAGCTATAGCAGCATAGCTTAGAAAGAGGAGGAACTGGTAGGTAACACAGCCAAGAGGGATCACATGAGGACATTGGCAACCCCACGAGAGGCAGAAGGCAGCAACCCAACGTCTCTGATCACCATAAGACTCTTTGACTATGAACCCCCAGCTCTGCCCTTATTCTAAGGCAAGGATGCACGAGTCAAGATCATGAGGACCGAAGCCCAGTTCAGCCAGACCGCCCACTCGACACTCCCGGCTAACGGACAACTACATTGACTACAGTCAATGTAGATTTGACATCCATCTAAGTGATCAATGAATAGACACACTTCGTTCACAAACGCATGGTCAGTAAAACATTTACAGCATCAGAGATGGGGGTTTACTGATGGCACAGCAGAAGCAAGCAGGGTCAATCACCCAAAGGTTTAAGGACCAAAACCAACAACTTTTAAATGTTATTATGACAAGCTTTGCTAGTTCAATCATGGTTACGATTCAGTGACTGTGACCAAAATGTTTATATTTCAGGACAGCCAGAGAGCTTCCTTTGGGTCCTTGAACAGGGATGGAAATACCACCAGGGTAGGCGAACAGGTGGGCCCAGGTGCTGACACTACTGTGTGCTAATCTGCTTAGTTCACATTCTGAAAGCTTTAGTGATGTGTCTGGACCTGGAAAAAGCCTAAACAGCCATCACAATAAAATGTGGATAAGAGTGTATGACTTAACTTAAGCTTCTTCTTTATACACTGTAGAAATGCTTAATTAAAATGAACTTGACCCTGGACCTGAAAATGTCTTGGAAATCAGATATATCCAATTTTAAGCATCTGATTTCATGTTATTTAGATAAACAGTTGTCATTACTATTACACTGAGTTTCTTTGTTTCGAGTTATTTAACAGTGTCAGTAACTCACCAATGTACTTGGTAGAAGAATCAGAATGCATGCAGATGTCTATGAACAGAAACATTAAGCCTAAAATGACACTTTATAGCTATTAATTAGTGGCCGCAAAAAAAGTACATCCAAAAACATGGGCATTAGTGTGAAGTTTGTCCTGCCCTTTGAGACTACAGCAGCCTTCATTCTTCTGAGAAGGTTTTCCACTAGATTTTGGAACATGACCATGAAGTTGTCATGATAATGGACAATAAACCATGCCTAACTGTTTGTATTCCAACATTTATCTCAAATTTGTTTAACATTGAGTAAGGGTCAGGCCAGACAATTTTTCCTTCAAAAATTGGCAAACCCTTTCTTTATAGACTGTTTTAGGAGGGCAGGGATGAAAGTTAATAAACTGACCTGTTGTGAAGGTGGAAATTAGAAATGTTTGTCTATGGAGATGCCCCTATGGAAGTGATGAGTAGCCTTCAACTCAAAAAATAAAACAGGTATAGATCATTGCCCACCTCATAAGAGAATGAGCTGCTATATAGCAGACTGATTTTCACATAGTACTTCCTGTTCCACAGACATTAGATGAAGGAAAATGGGTAACAATCCTGGGAATCCTGGAGAATGGGGGTGTGGGCCTGATTTAGTTTTAATCTTCATTATGATTTGAGGACAGTGTTGTAACATAAACTGGTGCTGAAACGTAGTTATTTTGGGTTCACTAAGGAAAACACGAAGACTACAGGGATCAGGTATTATCTTAGCTATCATGTGACATCTGTATGACATCACTACATTGTGGGAGACTCTGTGAGAGACAGTGGGAGAGAGAGGCACAGTAGGGGAGATCTGTTAACCCCATGTTTCCTGTGGTTTTCTATAATTCTCAGAAAACTAAATTTAGTGCCTTTGTAGATCGATCTCAAAATATCTTGAACTGGGAAGAGTCTTGCTGAATTTGTTTGCCTTCTCACCCTGCCTCTGGGTCAGACCCCTAATGGTCTGCACAGCATAAACACTAAGGAAACGCTGTTTTTCCCATTTGGGTTCTATAGGATACAGTTTTTTATGGGTTCCCAGGCTGGGGTTTCTAAAAGTAGAAGTAATCTTCCCCTTTCTCTCTCTCATGTGTGATGGGAAACTGCTGCCCTTTTAAAACTGAGTCCATCATAACCAACAGACCAACTGGGCCTCGTAGGAGTATTTAAAGGCCCATTCTGACATAAAACTAGTTAAACTACTTAAAACAATATATTTTTTTAATCTCTTTATGAAATGAGCCACTAGTCTTGTTAAGGGTTACATTTGACCATTAGTGAGCGATTAATACAGTGTGCAAGTTCTCCTACTTAGAAAGTTGAAAGTCCGTGTTCCCAAAACATCACTGCTCTAGAGGAGATCTGCATGGAGGAATGGGCCAAAATACCAGCTACAGTGTGTGCCAACCTGGTGAAGACTTACAGGAAACGTTTGACCTCTGTCATTGCCAACAAAGGTTATGTTACAAAGTATTGAGTTGAACTTTTGTTATTGACCAAATACTTATTTTCCACCATCATTTACAATTAAATTCTTTAAAAATCCTACAATGTGATTTCCTGGATTTATTTTTCTAATTTTGTCTCTCATAGTTGAAGTGTAGCTATGGTGAAAATTACAGACCTCTCTCATCTTTCCAAGTAGGAGAACTTGCACAATCAGTGGCTGACTAAATACTTTTTTGCTCCACTGTATATAGCAATAATACAACATAGTTTAATACAGTGCTCATATTATTGGAGAACCACTTAGGATTTAATGTAACAGATCATTACATATGGAAGCACAATGTGATACTTGGTGATTAAACTATATTACATTTATTAAAAGTCTCTTGTTCCTAGGGTGCTCTACCACATCTGACCACGTCTTAGTTGCAATTAATAATTACAATAAGAGACGTGTCTCTGTAATTGAAATAAGCTCCTATGTTCTTGTTGTCTTGAGATTAGTAAGGCAGGTTTTTAACAATTTTAAAAGTCATGTTACCATACACTACAAAGGTATGTCTGACTTCTACACTTCATCATACTTAAATACTTGTTTTAGCAAACCATTTCTTTTTAATATTATATGTTGACCTAAAACTGCTACTAGCAAAGTGCTTATGAGTTGCAATAGCTCACAAATGTGACAGTTCAGTCCTATACAGTGCTTCTCAGTTCATTTTTGTAGAACGAATACCTGCAGTAATATGTAGAGAGTTTGGTAAAATATATTGTCATGTAAAAGGAGGACACAGACCAAATCTATAATAAAGCTTTGTATTAAACTGCCCAATATTACGGAAAAGAGTTCGTAAAGGAAAGACAAACAGTGCCTAGGTGTGAGGGGGAAGGAACTATCTTTACTGAAATATGCAACCTGCTTATGACTAGGATCAGGGGCATTTCTAGACCACATATTGTAGTGGGGCACACAGAATATACAGGGGCACTGTATTCCTCTGCTTGCCAATCAGTCATATAGGGGCAACTTTGCATAAAAAATATGCAAAGTTGTTATCTCTGTTTAAAAAGACTTTGGGCCTTCCAGATACTTTCTTTTTCTGAACATGACTTGTAGTTTCAAAGTGCTGACCTATTCTCTTATTAGCTGAAAGTGAAATAGGGATTTGTTGGGCCTTTAGGGTCTTCAGAATAAAAATTTCCTCTGACGAAGACCAGCTATGTGGTTTCTGACAGCAACATCTGCATGATATTTAGCTTTTTTCTCACTCAATTACCTTTGGACTCACAAGACTGCATATTGTAGATCTATATCTGTAGATATCTGTCACAAATGGTTCTGTTTAAGAGATTGGTTTCAGGCTTGTGATGGGCTGCGTCAGGTGTGGTTGTTTAACAACTAACGACTAACCTTTAAAAAAAAAAGCAAGACAAGATATTTTGGAAGATTTTGAACACCCATACATGTTACTTTGAGTTATATATCAAACAATTAAAATCCTTCCATGATTTTATCTTTGTGTGCAAGAAGACTGCAAGTGATTTTTTCTGTTCCCAGTATTTTCCTCATAACAATTCGCTATTTAGCAAACTGTGGAACAGGTCTCAGGACTGCATTTTCTTAAGTCTTGCTAATTTTCTGACCAATGATTTGTTGGTAGGACCAATAGAAGCTCAATATTTAGCTATTTTAGGTTTGGGCAGTTGTTTTTTATCTAGGAGTGTGTAAATGTACACTGTTCAGTCACAACTTTAAAACCATGCAGAGCTACAAATCCTGTCACGTTAGGTTTTGGATGGACAGAAGAGCTTCTGTGGTACAAGTCACAGAAATGTTAAGTGCTGGTGAAGTATAAAAATATGGTTGATAGCTGTTATGTTTTACCAGTTTAAACTTCGAAAACGGTTTTAAAATGGAGAGCTAAGGTAGCATTATAAACCATAACTATCCCTCTACCACTCAGTCCCTCTCTTATTATCTCTTATTATTATTATGGGAAAACCTGTATTTACACAAGAGACAGTGGAATTTCTAATAGCTTCTTTCACAAAGTATGTACAGTAGTTTGAAATATCAGTTTATTAATACCAATGAATTGTGTTTTTGTTTCTCTCAGCATTTATGTTTATGGTCTTATTTATGTGTTTGCATTTCTAATTGTGGTGCAGCTTTGTGTGATTGCATGAGTGTTGTTTAACCTTTTACATTCTTTCTTACATGTAAAGTATACTGCCTATGAGCAGCCAAGTGGCATTACATGTTTGTCTCATCTCTATGACCAATACTACCTGCTAGGCTCTCAGTTAAAGAGCATCATCATATGTGCTCATTTGGTCTTAGGTGTGCTTTCAGAAAAATTCACATAGTTATGCCTTACTTTTCTCTCTCTCTCTCTCTGCACTGCTGGGCTCTGTCTCTATGCTGTGCCAGAGGACTGTCCTCCTCCACAGAGACAGGGAGGAGAGTGGGAGAAGCTGGAGAGAGAGAGAGAGAGAGAGAGAGAGTAGTGCTCATTCACATAATATAAACACCCGGCCTTGAGGACACACTGTTCTGATGTTTAGAGCTCTGGAGATTTACGAAGCTTTGGAGAGAGGAGATCGAAATAAAGTTAGAGCATGCCTGTTTGTGTAGGGCTGTGACTTTGTTATTATATTAAATACATAATCAGTAGACTTTTCCAGGTTCTTCTAATTCAAAAACTGAAGACGTTTGTCAGCACTAAAGCAGTTCCCAGTGGTCTCTGCACCACTCCAGCAAGATTATACTAATTTGTGCTTTTAAAATTCTTCTAACTGTCACTCAGTCTAAGAGGCTACAGCTTTAATGTGTGACTTAAAACATCTACATCTGCTTTGTACAAGCCCCAAATCAGAAAAAGTTGGGACGGTCTGGAAAATGCAAAAAAAAAAGTTGGGACTGGGGCAAATTAGGATTAGTAATGAGGTAAAAAGAAAAAAAAACCCTCAAAAATGGTGTGATTTCAAATAGGTGATGTCAACAGGTGATTATAATCACGATTTGGTACAAAGTAGCCACAAAAGCCTGAGTCTTTGATGAGCCAAGATGGGCAGAGGATGACTTTGTGAACAAATGCGGGAGAAAATGATTTAAATATGTGATTCGTAAAAAAAATGAAATAAAATAAAAAAGCAATCTGGAAGAACTTCAGTACAACTTCAGTAGAGAAAGGGCACAAGCCCTAACTGAACCCTCAGATGGCACTACATCAAGAACCATCATTCATCAATAGCTAATATAACCACATGGGTAAGGGATTACTTTGGCAAACTTTTGTCAAGCACTACAATATGGAGTTACACTAACAAATGCCATTTAAAACTTGTGCAGCAAAAAGAACCCTTACGATAACCATGTCCAGAAGCGGCGTCAACTTGTCTGGGCTCGGAAGCATCTAGAATGGACTATCAATAGTGGAAACGTGTCCTATGGTCAGATGAATCGTTAATACAGGTCTTTTTGGGAAGAAATGGACGCTGTGTGCTCCGGACCAAAGATGAAAAAAAACAACATGGAGACTGTTATCAGCAACAAGTCCAAAAATCAGGGTCTGACATGGTATGGGGTCGGGTCAGCGCCCTTAGCAGAGGTCAATCACACTTCTGAGATGGCAGCATTAATGCAGAAAATACACTGAGATTTCATAGCAACATATACTGCCTTCAAGACGACATATTTTCCAGGAACGTCCATATTTTTTAACAAGACAATGCAAAACCACATGCTGCACACATTACGAAGGCATGGCTGTGGAAGAAGAGGGTACATATACTGGCCTTGCCTGCCTGCAGTCCTGACCTGTCCCCAATAGAGAATGTGTGGAACATTTTGAAATGAAAAATGTGACAAGATCCCACAGCGTTACACAACTTAGGGGACAAAATAACACTAAATCGCTTAGTATCCTCAGTGCCAAAAAGTCTTTTAAGTGTTGTGCAAAGGAATGGCAACATTACATAGTGGTAAATGTTTTATCGTCCCAGCTTTTTTTGGAATGTGATGCAGGCCTCAAATACGAGATTGGATGTTTATTAACAAATGAAATTAAGTTGAGCAGAAAAACCTGAAATTTCTTCTCTTCATGCTGTATGCACTGAAACAAAATTCTACATAAATGTAAGACACAATGTAGTTTTTTAAATTTGCATTTTCCATCCCATCCCAACCTTCACTGATTTGAAGTTGTATCTTCAGATTGACACCAAGATGTGGACTTTCTTAATTTGTTTAAATTTAATTTCACGTAATATCACGTGAATAGATTCATTTAACAACATGATTCTGACCTCATCCTTTCTGCATAATATATGTACCGTATGTCCAGGTTTAGTTTCCCCTTTGCTCACTACTTGCCTTATATGGTCTCTTGCAGTGTTTAAAATGGCATACTGCCATATTGCATACTGCCCTAGTATATATAGCATATGATCCTGTTATCTGTATGCCATATAGTTTTACAGTTTTTGCAGTTTATAATTTGGTTTGCTATATTGCCATATAATGAAGTGTATTTGAGATCAGTAGCTCATTCCCCAATAAAAATACATTTTGCTGTAACTGAATTTTATGTCTCTCTTGCAGGATAAGATATACACTGTGTAGATTCATCTGGAATAGTAAATCATTTGGGTGTGTTTGACATATTGGAAATATTTTTATTGAAAAACTGCTCAAAGTTTAGTATAAACAGTGTACATAGTACATCTCTCTCATGTTTGAGCCTGGCCTACTTGTTTACATTTTTGGGTATTATAAGGATTATTCTGTTCCCCTTTCACCAGAGATCATCTCCCTTTCCCCCCTTAGAGCTGGAGGGAGATAATCCTTCGTCCACTTTCCTCCTGCTGTAGTGGCAGATGATCCTTGTCTGGCCTTGGTTGGCTGGACTTCAAGCACACTTTTGTCTTATTATTAGTACATCTCCTATTTTAATTCCACTGTAGTTAATTAACGCATCAGTATATTAATGGTGGCCGCAAACCCAGTATTATTTACTTCCTTCTAACTAACTACCTGTTCACCAGTATCATTTACAGGGTAAAACATTCAGGCTTCAGTCAAGGTCACATATCACTGGGAAGACCGAATAACCCCACAAGGATATAAAGATGTGACTTTTTTTTTTTTACCTTATGGGGGTTTTCTTCATGTTACTGAGGTAAGAGAAGAGAACTTGGAGAGGTGGAGGTATAATCTGGAAAGGAGAGGAATGAAAGTCAACTGTAGTAAGACAGAATACATGTGTGTAAATGAAAGGGAGGCAGGTGGAACAGTCAGGCTACAGGGATCAGTGGCCACAAAAGTACAGGAGTTCAGGTACTTGGGATCAACTGTCCAAGGAAATGGGGAGTGTGGAAAGGAGAGAGAAGAAGAGAATACAGGCAGGATGGAGTGGGTGGAGAAGAGTGTCAGGAGTGAGGTGAGACAAAAGGGTCACAGCAAAAGTGAAAGGAAAGATTTATAAGAGAGTAGTGAGACCAGCCTTGTTGTATGGCTTAGAGACAGTGTCACTGACAAAGAGACAGGAAGCAGAGCTGGAGGTGGCAGAACTTAAGATGTTGAGGTTCTCTTTAGGAGTGTCTAGGGTGGACAGGATTAGGAATGAGATCATCAGAGGGACAGCACAGGTTGGAAAATTGGGAGACAAAATTCGAAGGGAAGACTGAGATGGTTTGGACATGTGCAGAGGAGGGATAGTGGATATATTGGTAGGAGGACGTTGGAGATGGAGCTACCAGGCAAGAGATGGAGAGGAAGACCAAAGAGGAGTTATTTGGTTGTGGTGAATGAAGATATGCAGGGAGTTGGGGTGAGAGTAGAGGACGTGGAGGACAGGGTGAGGTTTGCCCATGAAATGGGCTGTGGGTCAGTCCTGTACTTGTTAACGGACACATGGTGGACTGCATGCAACTGGTGAAACGTGTTCGAGCAGCCGACGGAGAAAAAGACAGAGTGGAATCACTCAGTTCCTTTTACCTCACACTTCCCAAGAGGCAGATATGGTTTGTTGTTGTTACAATAATGTAATGTTTGAGGTAGATATCTATCAATTATCTCATCAATTCACTGGAAGTTACCCTAATCATGCTGACAATATCCAGTCCATTCAACCCACTATGAAGTGTATAACCTACCATAACATAAGTGCAGGGAGAAGGAAAATAAGAGATAATAGAAGAGGGAAAAAGCAAGGTTAGTGTTTTTCATGAGTAATCTTGAAATGAACTAATGTACAAATAAAATAATTCAGTGAAGTATAATAACTAATAAGCTGTGCATGCATTCTCCATTCTTGATCCACAGCAAATGGATATATTCTTGTTTGTTCCATTTGAATATGACTGAATATGAGTGTTCCAATACACACTAATAATACAACCAGAAATTATTTATAGATCTGTACTGGTTAACTGCATGGAAAGTACATATATAAAACATACCAGAAAAATGTGTACCCTCATTTAGTTCTGTGATTTTGTTCAAAATGCCTAACAAAATGTGTTCTGTAAATCTAACATCGTCACCATGTCTGTATGAGGTGTTTGTGGTTATATGCCATGTACAGCCATGTCCGTGCTCCAGGATTTGTGTAGTTTTATTCCTCATTATAGGGACCTTAAAATTAGCATTCAACATTAGTCCTGCAGATCCTATAGATCCTTCCCAGTTAGACTTCTTAAAGTTGTTTGCAGATGTCTTTTCACTTTGACCTGGTGTTAACACAAACCTTAAAGCTGCAGGCCAACAGATTTATGAAGGTTCTGATTTTATGCAGGTCGTTACTAGCCGGAAGCAGTTAAGAGTAGTTTCCCCGACAAGGGGCTTCTGCATATAAGTTAACTATTTGGATGGGATTTTAGGATCTGGTGAGGGTCATGTCTTGTCATAATATGTAACGTTTGAAAAATTAAAGATGGTGCACTCTCTTTTATCCATGTAAAAGTGATAAGGTCAAACAATGTGAAAGGTGAGTACAGCACAGCAAGTACAATATGCTTATTTTATTTCATTGTAAATTTTATTCAACACTGAGACTCATGTGGATTGACCCTTTCAGCCCCAGATGATTTGATCTTAGCCCTGAATGTTTCTGAACCCTAGAAGCCACCTTGCTGGTCTCTACTGTAAATTAGAGCAGAGTAGCCTCTTATTGCAGAGTTACACTTTTGTTACAGGTAGACTTCTAGTACATTAGCATCATTTCATCAGCAGTTGAAATGTAACTGTAAGATGTAATTCATAAAACTGTAAGATTTAATGCAGATGCATACAAGGTTTGCTTTAAAGAGTACAGTGGTGCTTGAAAGTTTGTGAACCCTTTAGAATTTTCTATATTTCTTCAGAAATATGAAGAACATCAATATAAAAACATCATCACATTTTCACACAAGTCCTAAAAGTAGATAAAGAGAACCCAGTTAAACAAATGAGACGAAAATATACTTGTTCATTTATTTATTGAGGAAAATGATCCAATATTACATATTAGTGAGTGCCAAAAGTATGTGAACCTCTAGGATTAGCAATTAATTTGAAGGTGAAATTAGAGTCAGGTGTTTTCAATCAATGGGATGACAATCAGGTGTGAGGGGGCACCCTGTGGCACCCTGTTTTATTTAAAGAACAGGGATCTATCAAATTCTGCTCTTCATAACACATGTTTGTGGAAGTGTATCATGGCACGAACAAAAGAGATTTCTGAGGACCTCAGAAAAAGAGTTGTTGATGCTCATCAGGCTGGAAAAGGTTACAAAACCATCTCTAAAGAGTTTGGACTCCACCAATCCACAGTCAGACAGATTGTGTACAAATGGAGGAAATTCAAGACCATTGTTAACCTCCCCAGGAGTGGTCGACCAAACAAAGATCACTCCAAAGAGCAAGGCCCGTGTATGTATGTAATAGTGATTGGGTCACAAAGGTTCCCAGGGCTAATTCTAAGCAACTGAAGGGCCTCTCTCACATTGGCTAATGTTAATGTTCATGAGTCCACCATCATCAGAAGAACACTGAACAACAATGGTGTGCATGGCAGGGCTGCAAGGAGAAAGCCACTGCTCTCCAAAAAGAACATTGCTGCTCATCTGCAGTTTGCTAAAGATCACGTGGACAAGCCAGAAGTCTATTGGAAGTGTTTTGTGGATGGATGAGAGCAAAATAGAACTTTTTGGTTTAAAAGAAAAGCGTTATGTTTGGATATAGGACACTGCATTCCAGCATAAGAACCTTATCCCATCTGTGAAACATGGTAGTAGTAGTATCTAATATGTAATATTAGATCATTTTCCTCAATAAATAAATGACCAAGTATAATATTTTTGTCTCATTTGTTTAATTGGGTTCTCTTTATCTACTTTTAGGACTTATGTGAAAATCTGATGATGTTTTAGGTCATATTTATGCAGAAATATAGAAACTTCTAAAGCACCACTGTATTAAGTAATTTGAAAATATGTAACTGACGACCATCCGTCTGCATGTTACTGTTAAGTTGTATGTGTTGTTTGACATACATCAGAAATTATCTTATTTCTACCATGTGTGATGTCACCATCACAAGTTGTAGGCTTTGTTTATTCATAATTAAGTTGAATGAAAAGACCAAGCTAATTGTAAGTTTACATAGCTCACTTTGTAGTCTCCTATTGCCACAGGCTAGCATTCTGACTGTTTGCTTTCATCTGCCAGGATTCTCTAGCATCAACACTGCTGCCTTTTATTCCTTCAGTGTTTTGTGTTTGCCAGATAAATGAAAACCAAAGCCACAATCCAAGTCAGTGACAGCAAAGTGTGAGCTTCCTGCCTGTTTTATGGTGACATTACAGCAGAATTGAATTTGAATTGTGATTAAGATTTTGACCAGGTATGCCTTACAGTTATCCCTATGAGTCATTTGATAAGTCAATTAAAATCACTTTTCCATGGCATTTGGATAAAGACACATTTAGCTTGTTTTCATTGTGAGGTGCCAGTTAGTACCTAATCTTGAGCTGTTACACACATTTTTTCACACCGAAAGAGGGAGTTAATGAGTGCGTTTACATGCACTTAATAATCCGCAAATACAGGCAGTAGCACATACAGGCAGTCCCCGGGTTATGAAGCAGATCCGTTCCTACAGCGTGGTGTAAGTCGATTTTCATCATAACTCGATTCCTAGCATTAAACAATTTATAAAAATGAAAAAGTGAAGCATTCCATACCTACCAAGAATACACCGATGCCACACACACCCCATCCTACACACTCACGTTGGTGTATTACTGCGCCAAACCGATGCATAGAGGACAATAACAAAAAGTAGTCCCAGATTATAGTCATATACCTTTATGTCGAAATCAGATTTATTATGAATTTATTAGGAATAGCGTTGTAAGATCAGTTTGGCATAAGTTGAGTGCAGCATAACTGGGGGACTTCAAACACTTTTATGGAGACTCCAACACAGTATATGCTTGAAAAAATGAAGAATTTAATTATTTAATATTAAAGTTTGAAGTTTATTGGCTGCTTGCAAAGTAGCAATCTAATTATTGCCTGAGTCATGTAAATCCAATGGTTTCCTGTTATCTGATAACCCAAGTGCATGTAACCTCATTGATCGGAGTACTGACAAAATCAGATTTTCTGTAGGTTTCGAATTATGAAGTGCATGCAAACGCACTCAATGCCTGGTAAATGAGCACCAAAAACATGTAGGCTTGAAACAAAGAACTGGTCAGGTTTTTGGGGAGCATCATATCATTTCATTGTCAATTGTGGGTCTGGGATGATTCAGCAGTTAAGGTGCTGGACTATGGACCACAGGGATTACAGAGACAGCCGTCTCTAGACTTTACAGAGAATGATCCGAAAAGGAGAAAATATCCAGTGTGCAGCAGTTCTCTGGGCAAAAATGAGGTCAGAGAAGAATGGCCAGACTGGTTTAAGCTGATAGAAAGGCAACAGTAACTCAAATAACCAATACAACCCCGGTATCTTTGAGTGCACAACACATCGAACCTTGAAGCAGATGGGCTACAGCAGCAGACCACACTGGGTGCCACTCCTGTCATCTAAAGACAGGCAACTGAGGCTACAATTCACACGTACTCACCAAAATTGGACAAAAGCAAAATGTTGTCTGGTCTGATGAGTTGGGTCAAGGTAGTAGGATCAGAATTTGGTGTAAACATCATGAAAGCATGGATCCATCCTGCCTTGTACTATATCAGTGTTTCAGGCTGGTGGTGCTGCTGTAATGGTATGGGCTCCTTAATACAAGTTGGGCATTGTTCTAATACCCCAGGCTATCTGACCATTGTTGCTGACAATGTCCATCCCTTTATGACCAGAGTGTACCCATCTTCTGATGGCTACTTCCTGCAGGATAACATGCCATTTCTCAAAGCTCAAATCATCACAAACTGGTTTTTTGAACATGACAATGAGTCCTCTGTACTCAAATGGCTTTCACAGTCACCAGATCTCAATCTAATAGAGCACCTTTGGGATGTAGTGGAACGGGAGATTCACATCATGGATGTGCAGATGACAAATCTGCAGCAACTGTGTGCTGCTATTATAACAGCTTGGAACAAAATCTCAGAGGAACGTTTCCAACATGTTGCTGAATCTATAACATGAAGAATTAAGGAAGTTATGATGGCAAGTGTTGCACATAATCATTGTCTATGACAGTATATTATGG
This sequence comes from Ancistrus triradiatus, assembly GCA_025084515.1. Lineage (NCBI taxonomy): Eukaryota > Metazoa > Chordata > Actinopteri > Siluriformes > Loricariidae > Ancistrus > Ancistrus triradiatus. The sequence goes on along the minus strand of JAJAGP010000746.1, from coordinate 76,702 downwards.
TATTTGTATTGAAACAATTGATTCAGATGAAATATGATCTCAAACCAGATGTTATCCAGTGCGAGTAAATGTCCAAGTCTGAGTCCAGTCATTCAGTAAGAACAGGAAAGTGGTTAAGTAGGGTATACCCTCATGCAACCAAATCAAGGTCGGTGTTCTATATTTTTCTGATATATACCAGCACCAGCACCAGGTTATATCTCAGATACAATACATGCCAACTGTAGTGGTAATTATCATGTCATTATACTTTACCACAAAGAGGAGTGAGGATCCTTCCTGTTTTCTGACTGCAATATCTTCAGCATGCTCTTGTTACTTGGGAAGAGGTGCAGTAGATTACATAGTGAAGCAAAGAGTGTTTTAGTGGAAAGATGAAGCTAACATGATTGGATGGCTGCAGTGATGCGAACAAGAGTAAAGGGCAGAGACATTGGACCAGAGGAGGGAGGGAATAATGAAGACAGTACATATCCTTAGATAGAAGAATGTGGAACATATGGAACCAGACATACGGGACAGCAGCCATTCCCATATTGAAATGAGAAGGTGTTTGAAGCTGTGAAATGACCAACATATAGCAGTATATGAAGTGTCACCTAAAACAGGTTGTCTGAAAGACCATTGCTTTAACCCGGCATGCTATTTGAGGAAAACTGTATATACTTGGAGAACACTCAGTCACAACAAGCAGTCAATAATAATAATAAAAAGTAGGAAGTGGGTAGATGCAGTATAGATGTAGTAATGTGTCCAGTTCCTGCATTCTATTGCTCACACTGGCTATTTGTCTGTATGTGACAGCCTGAGGAGAGACGGACTGAAACATCTAGCTTCTTCATAAAGAGCGAAACAAAATTTTCAGCTGAATAGGCAGTGGGACAATGGTGGAGCGGGATTAATTTAACAGCCCAGGTGAATTTGTCAGTGATGCTGAGGTTGTTGGTGAAACCTCGGGACTCGGGGAGATCTGTAACAAATCTATGGCTAATCCGAGACTGAAAAGATGAGGAGTTGTCCAGCTGGGAGCTTGCATGGAGATGGTGGTGATAAAATCACACCTGTAGTCATGGATTCCCTGGCAATGAGCTGTAACATGTGCATCTCTCCCAGATGACCAGCATACAACTAGTTTTAACTGAGTGTAAAACATGGACATCTCAGCTTTCATGTCAAGTCAAGTCAGATCTATTTATATAGTGCTTTTTACAATGGAGCATTGTCTCAAAGCAACTTTACAAGTTTAGATTATCTCCTAATATCTACGTCCAATCCCAAATTGAGCAAGCCTAGGGCAACAGTGGCAAGGAAAAACTCCCTAAGTGTCATGAGGAAGAAACCTTGGGAGGACCAAGACTCAAAAAGGGACCCAACCTCCTTGGGCGGCGTAGATGATAAATCTAAGAATGAAACTAAAGTCATGGTTTCATGTCTAGCTTATGGTGGAGAATGCACCGGAGGACATGCGAGCAGTAAGTGGACAGATCAGGAGAACAAATGAGGAGGTCTTCCAAATGTGTCAGCACAAACTGTCCCAGTATGGAGAGTTTGAAAACCTTTATTGATGAAAGCTTGCAGGACTGGTATGTTGCATTCATGAGCCAGTAGGCATTCCAGATATTTGTTCATGGACAGTGTTGCCCACTTTCTACAAATAGCAGTCAATTTGAAGTTCAAATTAGAGTCAGATGTGTTTAATTAATGGGATAACAATCAGGTGTGAGCAGGCACATTGTTGTATTTAAAGAACAGGGATCTATCAAAGTCTGATCTTGGTAACATGACATGAATAACAGAGGTTTCTGAGGATGTCAAACAAGACATATTGATAGTCATCAGGCTGAAAAAATTACAGAAGCATCTCTAATGTGTTTGGACACCAGATTGTGTACACATGGAAGAATTTCAAGACAATTGTAACCCTCCCCAGGAATAATCCACCAAGAAGGATCACTCCAAAAGCAAGTCTTGGAGTAGTCTGTGAGGTCACAAATGAACCTAGAGAAATTTCTAAGCAACTAAATGCCTCACTCAGATTGGCTAATGTTAATGTTCACCATCAGCAGAACACTGAACAACAATGGTGTGCATGGCAGGGTTGCAAGGAGAAAGCCACTGCTCTGGGAAGAAAAGAGCTGGCCATCACTTGGAATATGGACAATCCAGAAGGCTATTGGAAAACAGTTTACACATCTGAGACCAAAATAGTTTTGGTTTGGTTTAAATGAGAAGCATCAAGTTTGGATAGGAAAAACATGCATTCCAGTATAAGTACCTTGTCCCATCTGTGAAACGTTGATGGTGGCATCGTGGTTTAATCCTGTTTTGCATGTGGTCACGTGTGCACATGCATGCATGAGTATTAGTGTGCAACAGATATTATTAGAGTAGTGCTTTTACACATTTACAGTTAGTTGGTAATGGCCCTACTTCAACCTTCTTCCCACGTGCATGCTCACAGTAGATCATTAAGGCAGAGGGTGTAGTCGGACTAGCAGGAGCCTAATGCAAAGAGGATGTGCAGGGTCAGAGAGTGAGTATAGAGAACAGTTTAGGCTGTGCCTATAACTCCTATTGTGACATTAAATTTAGGCTGTACTGTCTCTTAGGACGACTGATCACAGAAAACTATCCAGAATATTTGAGCTTGCCTCATAGCCTGTGACATAGACTCAAAAGATTACATATGTAGGACATAACAGGTTTTTGGCACTTAAAGGCCATTAAATCATTAAACAGACAAGAATATCTGTTTTATAGTTTAACTGTAAAGTATACTTTGTTATCCAGAAACCAATGAAATGATAACTTTTCCACTGAATTATATATCAGGACACCTTTCTAGGTGTCACCTCTTACTTCGGGAGCAAAAATATCAAAGCAAGAGCGTTTTGAGATTGTCTCGATAGTAGAGAGAGTTTGAACTGCTTGTATGTTAAATGCTTGCTAACTAAATGCTGTGCTTACTGAAACAATGAAAGCTTGCAAGATCCTACCAGTCAAACATTTCTTTGTTTCTATCTTCTATACCTTCATGTGCTTTTTCAATAAGAGTGGTGTCACATCCTCGCTTTGTTGCGTTTCCTTCTTCTGATGATTGTGCTTGACAAGCTGGACTTAGGAGCATGAGGTAACTCATGGGGAATCCTGTGAAACAATAGCAGTGTTGTCCTGTGAAGCTATTCAGGCTATCCCTTGATATCGCTGTAGACTTCAGCATGGTGCTAACCAAGGGCAAAGCTCTAAACGAAGAGTTTTGTTTTGTTTGTTTAGTTAATGTTGCATCAGCATCAGTTACTATTCACGACAAGAGCAGAGTTACATCGATACTAGTCAGACACATTCACACTGGCCCTACTTAGAGCAGCCGGTGGACCTAAGGCATGTCTTTGGACTGTGGAAACCGGAGCATCCGCAGTAAACCCACTTGGACACGGGGAGTACATGCAGACTCCATATAGACAACTTCACTGGGGATCTCTGGAGCTGAGAGGCGACTGTGCTAACCACTTGTGCCACCCCTCTAAAAAGAAACTAATTCTGTGTGCTACTTTCCAAACTCATGGTCCTGTGAATGATTTACGATCCCGGAGGTGGAAGGCACTATGCAAGCGACGATACTGAACTCATGATTTATGGAGTTTTAGAGGAAACAGGGACTCAACACAGCTTCTATCCCCCACAGAGAACCACTAGAAGCTGGTCAACATTAATAAGGCATGGTCTGCTTCTGCTTCTCCACCGACTCAGCCTGAGGAGGACGTCTGTGATAATTCAGGGGTATTGTAGCCTTAGCACTCAGTGAGGATGCAGTCAGACTGCATTACGTATTTGGGTGCTAGCTGGTGGCTGGTGCAAAGAGGACATACGGGGCCCAGGAGAACACACATAGAGCCAGATGCCAAGTCACAAGCAGGAAAAAACATAGCCATGTTTCATGCTCATTCATGCTGATGTCATATAACGCTCATTAGTCTCAGCCATAACATAAGGAACATGAAAGGACCTCAGCTGAACAATATATCGACCTGGAATTAATTATGGGCAAATCCTCTAACTGTATTGGTCAAGTATTTGAACAAGTAAAGGATAAAGTGTAGCCGAGTTTCAAGAATGTACCAGAATGCAGTTAAGTACAGCGTATGAATTAAATGTTTAAGTTCACAGGCCCTCAGAGGCCTTCTCCACACCTCTTCACTCCCACCCAATGCAGGCATTTATTTTTAATTTGCATTCCATTTATTTGGCTATCTCCTTCTAAGAGCAGGCAGTTGGGAGTGTGGAGCAGTTTTGAACTCACGGAGTGAAATGAAGCAGAAGAATCGACTGTGTGGAAGGCGAAGCAGTGAAATGGAAAGCAGAACCTCTGAGGACTGCTAAAAGCCTGCCTGAACTCCACCGGCTGGAAGCTCCACGCCCCAACCCAACAGTCACTTTCCCTTCAGCAAATAAAGCTCTCCAAGCTCAGCATGGCATAAAACACTCAGAGGACATGCACACAGTGTGTGCAGTTCAAATACAATGGGCAAATCCCACTGTGACGTACTACGAGATTCAGATTGTGTTTAATAATCTACACATCTATAATGTCTGGTCATGTTAGGCATCATCTTGCCCTACACATCTCACATACCATGGTTTGAGTGTAGACCATTGTTGTTATGCAACCATGAGCTAGAGTTAAATTGTCCCCATTTTAATGAACACAGTTGCAAAAAAAATTCAATTGATGGATGATGAGATGATGCTTTACTGTTTAGTATAACTGCAAGCAAAAAAGGTTTGGTTAAGGGTATGCTACAGAAACTGCATAAAAACAGTGACCGAAAACATAAAATTGTAAATGAAAGCACTGTAATAGTACAATCAAAAGCTGAGCTGTCATGCAAAAAGTATATAATTAATGTCTATATAATGTTCTGTATATATATAATTATAATGTGTAATGTTTATATGTAAATCAACCTGATCAGATAAATCATAGCACAAACTGTCAGGTCAGATTCAGGTGAGATTTGCAACATGATCAGATGGTGCTTTTACAGATTCCTCTGATGGACTGGATTACATTACAATTATAATCATTATTCAAGTCTTAGTCATTACAATCAAAAGGGTCAATCCTCTCTTTTGACAATAACTGATACAACTTCTGCTTCTTTTTCTATCCTAGTCTAATTTGCATTGTTGAAAAGATCAACAGGCTTTAGCTGTGCAAACACAAATGTTTCTCTAATAACTAATTAGGATGTATTATCATAAGGACACTACAATAATAACTGCTATAATGGAACTAATGCATATAATAAATCATGAATCAGTTATTTCAGCTGCAGTAGTCATTTGGAAGCGGTGGCTCGACAGAATCCAAGAAGACATGCGAATTTTCAGTGCTGAACCCCAAGACACCTTTGATCGACTTAGATGGAGACAGCCTTGCCGAAAGTCGTACCCCGCACCGGCAGGACGAAGGCCAGGATAATGATGAGTTATTGGAATATCAGCAGCTTAATTTGAGCTGGAGCGTGGCAGACCTCAGCTCCGGGATGTTTAAAGTGAGCATTGGCACGTGAGTGCTGTGCTCTGACACTTCTACAGAACCAAAAGATAAAGCAGAATAGATCTAAAATGACTCTGTACTACCTATGAGGTGCACTAAATGCAGTTTGGAAAGATAATGAAATACAAAGATAATGAAATACATAGACTTCTGGGTAAAAATGGGCCAAGCTTAAAATTGCAAAAATATTAAGCTTTTTATGGTTCTAACATCAAATTAGAAAATGAGCAAGAAATAAGAAAATGCACTCCTGAGACCTGTGCCATCATTTGCTCATCACTGCTCATTTCTACAGTTGATCTGTTGGGCTAAAAAGGGAAAGGGAAGGGAAATTCACTTACATAGTCTTACTTTTTGTATACAAGAAGAATCTTGAAAGATTAGTTGTTAGATGGTGATCTGCAACACTTGATGCAGCCCATCACAAGCCTGAAAACAAGCTCTTACATAGAACCAGGAGTTAAATAAATCTATGCAATCTTGTGAGGCTTGTGAAACTATTTTGTTCTCATTCATTCAAAAAACATTTCCAACAGCCTTCTGGCTTGTCCTTAGCAAACTGCAGATGAGCAGCAATATCCTTTTTGGAGAGCAGTGGCTTTCTCCTTGCAACCCTGCCATGCACACCATTGTTATTCAGCGTTCTGCTGATGGTGAACTCATGAACACTAACATTAGCCAATGAAAGAGGGACCTTTAGTTGCTTAGAAGTTACCCTGGATTACTTTGTGACCTCGCAGACTATTACATGCCTTGTTCTTGGAGTGGTGTTTGTTGACCCCTGGGTTGAGTAACAATGGTCTTGAATTTCCTCCATTTGTACACAATCTGTCTGACTGTGGATTGGTGGAGTCCAAACTCTTTAGAGATGGTTTTGCAACCTTTTCCAGCCTGATGAGCATCAACAACTTTTTTTCTGAGGTCCTCAGAAATCTCCTTTGTTTGTGCCATGATACACTTCCACAAACATGTGTTGTGAAGAGCAGACTTTGATAGATCCCTGTGCTTTAAATAAAACAGTGCCTATGCACACCTAAATGTCATCCCATTGATAGAAAACACCTGCAAAGTAACTGCTACTCCTAGAGGTTCACATACTTTTGCCGGTCACCAGATAATTTCCACATATAATTGTATGAATATATAGTTTTTGTCTCATTTGTTCAATTGGGTTCTCTTTATCTACTTTCTAACTTGTGTGAAAATATTTTGGGGTATCCACAAACTATACAGTGACTATACAGTGTACAAGTGATTTTGTGAAAATGGTACATAAGAAAGTACATAAGGATGTATTTTGGGGGTGAGGTGGAAACGTTTAACTCACTGCGGTGACCCCTGATAAAGGGAGAAACCGAAAGAAGAAGAGGAAGAAGAAGGTGATATGCCCACACTGTCACTAGATCAGACAGGACTATAGCACTGCAAAGAGCACATGGTCTGCTTGTATCTTTCCTGTTGTTAATTACTTAAGGCAGAAACACCAGCACATACTGCACACCTATAGACACAAAAGTTTGTTATTCATTTTATTTAAAGTTTCCACTTATTATTGGAAAAGTTACCAAATGCACCCAGTGAAGCCTCTGAGGTGCTTGATCCTAATTCTAGGTTGAATAAAACGTGGATCATTGCCACGGCTGGATGTTTTGACCCTGGTGCAGACAGTCTGCTGCAATGGTGACTGACTCCAGACTCTTGTCACCTGCGAGCCTTCACTGAAAACCCAACTGACAGGATGGACCTTTTAAGGTAGGAAGGAAAATGAACATCACACTTATCTGTCTCTCAGCTATGCCTTTGTCTTGTTTAAACCAACGGGCTCCTGCTCAGAGCTATTCCTGGATGCTGACCCAAAGTGCCTCAAGTGGTTTTCAGAGAAGAGGAGAGGGTAAGTACAAAAAGACGTGGTAGACTCGACCCAGTGATCCAAAACAAGAAGTAATTATATCACAAGCATTGCAATGGGTTTGATGAGATACTGTAAATACGTTATATGTTCATGTTTCCATTTACAAACATGGAAACTGTTGAGTAGCATTCCATGTTTATGGTGCCCTAATGAATAGAATTAAACCCTAAAAATAAGACAGAATGGACACTTTCTTAACTTCTAACAAGTAAAAAATCAAGTATTTTGTTGATAATAATGCAATTATAGGGTGGCATGGTGGTGCAATGGTTAGCACTGTTGCCTCACAGCTCCAGAAACCTCCAGTTTGATCGTGATCGGACTGTGTGGAGTATGCATGTCTCCATGTATCTCCATGGGTACTCCAGTTTCCTCCCACATTCCAGAGACATGCGTTAGGTGTCTCTAAAGCGTGCCAATGTGAGTGTCTGTGTGTGTCTGTGTGGCAGTTAGGTTCCAACTCCCCACAATCCTGAATTGGATTAAGCAGGTATTTATGAATGAATAATATAATATAATTTCTCATACAATATAAAATCAAATCTTAGATATATAGTAATATAATATACTCATTGGCAAAACTTGGCATGCAGTTATGCCGCAGGCAGAGGTGTAAATTATTACAGCTGTGGCAATTAGACACTAGGTCTTGCCACAAGAGGGAGTAAAAGTGCTTTCCCCTTCGCTCTATGAAAAGGCTTTAGGAGGCTACTTTTGGGTAGTATACCTCTTGGTGAGAGTTTGTTGACTGCTAGACATGCCTCTATGACACATTTGCCCACAGGTAGGCCTGTAGATCCTGCACAATCATAGTTTGCCAAAGCTGGAGTCCCAGCTGTCCCATAAATGCTTGATTGGTGATAAATCTCGTGATCAGGTCAAGGAAGTGCTGCAATCTGGCAGAGATATTCCTGGGAAACCCTTGCTGTGTGTGGATGAATATTATCCTGCTGAAAAATGGCAATTGGAAGCCCTGCTATGAGAAGCAACACGTAGTAATAGCATATCCTCTTTTGGCAAGACCCAGTGTCTAATCAGACCACACCTGTAGTCATTACATATCTACCTGCAACATACCTGCATGCCGAGGTTTGCTATCTATCTGGGTGCTTAGTTTTTTGTCAAAGAGTGTATTTTTTGCAGGCGAGCAGACTGGGCAGAACAGCTAAGAAGACATACAAGCTTTCTTTTTCATCTGTTGTAAAATAAATGCAGATACACTGAACTCTAATTGTGATTTGGTAGATTTTATATCTAGTTGCTTGGTATGTAAATAAATACAAACCATGACGTGTTAGACATGAGTAAAGGTGTGGTATGAACACACATGATAATAAAATGGAGTTGTGCAATGTATTTATGCAATTTTATATGATTTATATGACAGTTTAGTGACCATGCAGAGAAGTAACAATTTTTCTGCTCTTTTTATTCTCACATATGCAATCTGAGAGTGTAACAATAGCTGAAAGAGAGGTTTGTCTCCATAGTTCATCCTTTGATGTTCATGACTGTTTCCCTTCCTTATAAGGGATGAGAGCAGTAGATTCCCTGTTTAAAAAAGAAACTTTTTAAATTGTCTTCCTGATAAACAACCCACTGGCTGTCATGGCCACACAAGCTTATGAGAAACAGTCAGATCTTCCACAATGATATGCAGTAGTGACCCAATACATTTCAGTTGCCATTGCCTATATATTTGCTTCTGACCCAACTGTTTCTTTTGCTCCACAGTTGAAAGGTAAAATTATGACTGAATGTTGATTGAGGTTGCCCAATGTCCTGATCTGCTGTAAAGTAAACAGTGCAGATTCTGTCTCCATAAAAGGCTTTGCTGCTCTCAGCCTATATACTTTACATTGTTTTGCTTGGAGAGCAAAGGTTAGTAGAGTACACCTACTCAAGTAAATGACTATTACTTAAATAATGATCAATTAATGGTAGTCATCCAATAACTAGTTGAGGAAAGCTAAAAATAAATACCAGATTTCAGAAAAAGCAGTGGTAATATTTGATACATGTTTACGTTTTAACCTTGCTTTTCCCCAGAGAACACAGGGCACAGAGCCAACAGAGCTGGAAGAGGTTGCTGTGGCAGCGCCAGGGGATAATCTCTGACCAGTCTCTCCTCCCTCAGACACGTGGGATGTTCTACTTGGCCAGAAGGCACATACTTGACCTTGGGTTTTGGAGAGCAAGTATAATACCACTGTGCCTCCTGAGTACCCTGGGCAGAAATGTGTTATATCGAAATTTGTTTCCTTCAGAGGTTAGGGTCTTTAATTCAGAAAAGAAATACAATACATCATATATAAATTATAGAAATATAATCCACACTTGTCTCAAATTTCTCTTTTTACCAACAATGATCAGACTTTACAAGTTTACTTGAGTGGGTGTGAAAGTACATCTAGTTATAATTATTACAACTGAATCTAAATGGTAGTAGCAAATAGTTTGAAACCAAGTACCTATTGGCTATTGACCCAAGTGTATTATGTTACTATAAGTACAAAGTTATATTAAAACCTGTGACACATTACATTTATATTCTTTTATTTTTTGATTGATGTTGGCCGAGATTTGGATGAGATGTTGGCTGAGATTTGAAACATAAAAGCTAAATATATGCAGTTTTTTTTTTTAATCATCAGAGTTCTCTCCAAAATTAATGATGCCTCCTTGTTCTGATTGGTTAAATTTTGGTGGTAGTCATCCCTTGTTTTTGTGAATTATTTTCCTTAGAGCATGTAATTGGCAGCTACTGGTTATTAGTTTCTGGGATTGAGGGAATATTGCCCTTCTAAAATTAGACTGAAGTAGGGACATACAGTAATTATCAAATGTTTGTCTATATTCACTTTGTTCCTTAAAAAGCTTTCTTAACAAGGTCTGGGTTTTTTCCTTGTGAGAAAGAGTGAAAAGTTCATGTAAAGCAATGTTTGAGAGAAAGGGGTGGAGGGAAAAGAGAAATGGCTGAATGGGACAGTGGGCTAGAGAACATCGTCATATTGGTGGGTGGAGTCAGTATAAATTTTGCCCAGACGTTTTTGGCAGAGAGTCAGTAGACCAGGAGCTCGGAGAAAATGGAGAAATCACCTTAAAAGGAGCTCTATAAACCAATGAGCTCTCTTTGTACACAGTATGTAGCTTACTGACACATCAAGCACTCAGATCCCGTAGTGGGCATTGGGCTTTAGAGGGGTGCCATTGGAATGACACACTTGCTGAGAGGCTGTGAGGTCAACTTGGGTACAGGCAAGGGAAGTGTTTTTTTTTTTCTTTTTAATCCATAATGTCATCATGACACACATCAGTATTAGTAACAAATAAATGGCTGAAGGCTCTTAAGGATTACTTATTGTCAGTGGCAGGTAGTCAGGCACTTCTAACTCTTCAGATAAGGACCAACAAACAGGTGTATGTAACATATTATGTATATTTACAGTATTTCAAGAATCAAGTAAAATCAAAAATATCAACCCATTCAAAATGCTACTCTGCATTTTATTGGTTGCTTTAGGAGGCAGAGAGTAGGCTGAGAGTGCTACTAACCAATCAAAACTGCTCATTATCATGGTTTCTGTCTATGTGCCTGTGTGCACCTTCTGATAATATGTTGAAGGGTTTGGTAAGGTGAGTCTATTAACAAAATGACTTGATATCTGACATGAGATGTACGATTTTCACTATGGGAGCTGGCCTACATTTACATTTACATTTACAGCATTTAGCAGACGCCCTTATCCAGAGCAACTTACAACTGATACAGTCTTACAATCCAAGCAATTGTGGGTTAAGGGTCTTGCTGAAGGACCCAACAGTGGCAGCTTGGCAGAGGTGGGATTTGAACCCTGGACCTTCTGGTCCATAGTCCAGTACCTTAACCGCTAGGCTAGAAGAAGGTGCTACGTAGTCGTCATTCATAAATAAATGTCACTGCCCATGCACATGCAATTTGGCTAGATATAAAAGCTTCCAAAGAAACTTGCAATAATACAGCAAGGTCAGCCAAGTCTCCATACAAAGTAGTAGACTATTATCTGGCAAAGGAGCAGTCGGATCATTAAATAAGTCTAATGGACTGGTGAGACTGATGTTTAATTAATGTTTTGTCTGCCCAGGAATACTGTATACATAAATTTTGTGCAAGCTACTTTTGTCATTTGTAGTTTTTAGGCATTTGTGGGCTGTTGGTATGGATTTTGAAATTCATACAGTAATTTAAAGTCAAGCTTAAATTTATGTGAAACATTTTCCATTCTCTACTGCTGCTGTTGTATCAATAAATGTGATAGTAACAGTGTACAACCTGAATAAATTGTGCATTTCATAAGTATTTCCATATTGCAAAGAGTATGGATTGTTTCGCATTTCGTATTTCACTGCACTATAAAGTTGTTAGCAGTCCTACTGGCTTGGTGGTAAGAGCCAACTCCTGGAAAGAGGAGTTCCCAAGAGCCTGGGTATGTATCCCGGAAGGGGCTTTCAATGTTTGTGTGTTTACAGAACACTGCAATAGACTGGCGCCTGTCCAGATTGTACTTCTGCCTGTGCCCAGGGAATTTCAGGTTGGGCTCCAGACCCTCCCCCATGACCCTGTCAGAGATAAGTGGGGGTAAAACAGGATGCTTGCTCTGCTTTTATAAACTTTATCTTGAGGTGTATTTGGAAAGTAAGAATTTCACTGTTCCTTTCACACATATTTTTTGAGGTGCTTTGGTAAGTGACTGAGGAATGGGCCATACATAGAACATAACAGGACTTTAAAATATTTACCTCTCTGACATCCTCAGACATGAAACTGCAATTTTCATTGACTGAGGATCTCAAAAGGGCCTTTAAATATTTCATCCAGAGCTTGAAGTACAACAATCAGCCATAACATTAAAAGCATGAGCCTAATATTGTATAGGTCTCTCCATGCAACTAAGGCTCATTATCATGTTCCTCAAACCATTCGTGAACAATTTTTACAGTGTGACAGGGTGCATTATCCTGATGAAAGAAGCCACTGCCATTAGGGAATACCATTGCAATGGGTGAACTTGGTCTGCAATAATGTTAAGATGATACATGAATGCCAGAATCCAAGGTTTCCCAGCAGAATACTGCCCAGAGCATCACACTGTCAATGTTATTTATTTCACCTGTCAGGGGTTTTAATTTTATGGCTGATCATATATCTGAGACAGCTAACAGGGAGAGATTAGACTATACCTAGACGTTTGTACTCACTCTGGCCAAATTAGGTGATGCTGCAAGTTTGTAACGAACTTGGCCCATGAGTTTAGTTTCCGTTTATGCATTATGAGGCAATGTCAGGTTGAACCCAAGGAAATATCTTTATGTTTAATAAACTTACAGAATAGTCCAGAAGTTCAGAAATAAGTGAACATATATCATAGGTCAGATCAAGACGTGTCTCGGTGTGAAAACTCCCATCCAGGTCCTCTATCTTATCTCTTTCCCTCCTGGGTATGTAAGAATGTGATTGTTGTTTTTTAATACCCCCAAGTGGGTGATGGATAGATGGCAGCAAGGGAGTTTTCTTTATCTTTATCTTCATTAGCTCCATATACATGCTATATGGGAGGAGACTCAGTGTGTGGGTGTTCCCCATGCAAACCAATAATAACTTTATCTATGTTCTGACATCTCCCTATTTATGGAGCTCACTGAAACAATAAAAACCTAAACAATGAGATCAGTGTCAAAGACATGGAATACCACTCTTATCACAACACACCTAGACTACAATGATCTGCGTACCCAGTGACATTGCCTTTGACTGTTGAAATATAACGCAGCACTGCATAGGAAATATTTGTTCTTGATTTTTTCCTGAGTCAAGTGGACTTCCAATCAGTGCAAGGATATGGAAAGGCTACTGGCAAGGTCCTCTGGTAAATGGAGGTCTTGGACTTTGAACGTATCTATGAAAGTTTATGTTATACCAGAACTGGCAAAATTGTTGTTAACAATTGCTAGTTATACCAGTGTGTTTAAGTTGTCTCTTTTTTCTGATGATGCAAATGATGTTTAGAAGTTATGAAGTTTAGACTAATGCGTGTTCATTGTAGTTGGTGAAATCTCATTAACTTGTACATCCAGAGTCTGAAGTATATCAGACACACCTAACACTGTTTTTGGAAAGATTCCTGCAACTATACCTAGACAGATGTACCTACTCTGGCCAAATTAGGTGTTGCTGTATGTTTGAAGAGGACTTGGCCCCATGAGCTAGTGCTAATTTACATGTCATGGTCCAGTGTTATGATGGACCCAGGGAAATAGATGTATCTGTCTCGAGCTGGGTTTCATGCAAATAACATTTTAACCTATGACAGGATGTATTTGTCTGCATGAATCACTTTGATGCTTTGTCTTTGCTATAAACATCGCTTTAACGTGGTATAAAGAAGGACAGACACATTACATTTAGGAAGGTGCAGGCATGAGGAGCATAAACGTTTTCCAGAGTTTTGGCCTGTTCCTGCCTATCTGCCTTAAGATTAGTGGTGCATTTTCTCTATCATTCTTAACAGTCAAGATAAATATTCACGCTTTGGAATCTGATGCCAGATTAGCCTGAAATCAGGAAAGGGGGTCTAGATGTCCAGGGAGTTAAAAGGGAGTAGAAGGGCGGCCTCTAAAGTAGTTAGCCTCAGTTCTTTCATGTATTCATCACATTGTTTGACATCAGAGCTGCTTCTTATTTCCCTTCTAACTCTTAAAGACTGAAAATAGCCTCAAAGCATGTGCTTGAATTAAACAGCAAAGCAGGTTAACCAGTAAGCTAGAAAACCACAAAATCATTAAACTACCTATCTGGAGGATATAGGGAAAGTATTCCTTAAAAGGCTCTTATTAAGCAGCTGTCTGATCCTGCAATTGCATATAGAAGCTGATATGACCAGTTGATTTCAAACCCGTCACACAAAGGCAAACAAGTGTTGTTTTACACTTTCATTAATTGTGGACAATGTTTTACCTCAGTCAAACATTTAAAGAAAACCTAGGAGTAAAAGCGCAGGGCCATTAGTCTATTTTTAGCTAGATATCAAGAAACAACAGCAGGTCAATGATTACAAAAGAGCCAAATATTTCCAGAGCCTCCCTTCGGAGAGCCCTGCCTTTCCCTGATTGTGATTCAACACAAAGTCAGGAAGCCGGCTACTGTTGCTGCTACAAACGTAAGCAAGTTCCTCCATATACTTACAAAATGCACAATCTGGAAATCAAGCCACATGCTCTCACACATGTGCTGCCTCATTAATAACAGACTACCATAAGATTACTCAGAGACGTCTGGACATTATTATATGATTCAGCATGTAGCATTTGTATATGATTCTGAACACAAACATGTCATGGTAGCACTGTATTTTTTGGAACAATGGCAGTTTTCTGTAGTCAAGACAGCATGCATCACAGATGTACAGTAGATTAATGAATAGAAAACAGATAGACCAGCAGCATCTTGGGAAAAGAAGGGTTTAAACATTACTAAGTAATCAGGTCGCTTTGAGGGGTGCCCTTTTCCACCAATCTAGGCCTAAATTGGACCAAATCTTACAACGATAAGAGAATGTATACAAACCATGAATAGTTTATGATCGGGGGAAGGGGAAACAGTGTAATAGCAGGAAATGGAATGTTACTGAGGGAGGGCCAGAATTTCCTCCCTCATTTTAGCTGCATAGAATGTGCTGTGGAATGCCTAACCCTTTAAAAGTACTAAGAGCATTTCTTTTAGTGCTTATGCCTTTCTAAGTAGGATGGTTGCCTTTGAAAACAAAATTGCTCAGAATTTTAGACATTTGGTTTATGTTGATGGTAATAGTGACAATAGTTAATAAATGAATGTGTTCATTTATTCATCTTCAGTAACTACTTCACACTGACCACTGTTGCAGTGGATTGGAACATATCATGGAAACAATGGAAGCAGGGCAGGGATACATTCTGGACACACATTCACTCATTCAAACTAAGGGTTAGTTTAGAATAGCCAGTACACCTACTGGCATATTTTAGGGAAGTGTTATGAAACCAGACTACTTGATCAAACCCAGAATCAAACCCAGAGTACCATATACTGTAGTTAGTAATATTATTATTATTATTATACACTCACCAATTACTTTTTAAGATCCACCTCCTTGATTTGACATTCATCGTCCATATTATAAGTACTATCAGTTCCACTTACCATACAGATGTACTTTGTAGTTCTACAATTACAAACACTGTTGTGGTGGTGGTGAGAATGTTTTGGCAAAGTGCTGAGAACCCTGAACTCAGCTAATCACATATCAGCAACTCAATGCTTTTAGGCATGTAGACATTCTGAAGATCAAATCGAGCATCAGAATAAAGAAGAAATATGACTTAAGTTACTTTTAACATGCCATTATTGTTGGTACTAGATGGGCTGGTCTGTGTAATTCAGAAACTGCTAATCTACTGGGATTTTCACACACAGCCATCCTAGGGTTTACAGATAATGATCCAAAAAACAGCAGTTCTCTGGGCAAAAAAAGCCTTGTTGATGCCAGAGGAGACTGGCAGTCTGGTAGGGTCAAAATTTGGCATAAACAACATGAAAGCATGAATCCATCCTGCCTTGTATCTACGTTTCAGGCTGCTGGTGGTAGTGTAATGGTGAGGGGGATATTTTCTTGGCACACATGAGGCTCCTTATTACCAAATGAGCATCATTAAACGCCACAGCCTACCTGAGTGTTGTTGCTAACCATGTCCATCCCTTTATGACCATAGTGTACCATCTTCTGATGGCTACTCCCAGCAGGATGACACATGTTACAAAGCTCAAACCATCTCAAACTGTTTTCTTGTACAAATGTCCTCCACAGTCACCAGATCTCAACCCAATAGATCAGCTTTGAGATGTAGAGGAATGGGAGATACGCATCATGGGTGTGTAGCTGACAAATCTGCAAGTACTATGAGATGTTATCATGTCAATATGGAGCAAAATCTTTGAGGAACGTTTCCAGCACTGTGTTGAATTGATTCCACTAAAATTAAGGCAGTTCTGAAGTCAAAAATTATGTCCAACCCGGTACTAGCAAGGTGTACCTAATAAAGTTGATTAATAGTATCTGGATTAACAGTCATTGGACAAATGACATTTAATGCATCATTTCGAGGCGCGACTCGGTTGCACAAGCCTCACTGGTGGTGGATGTAGTGTGGGTGGTTGCATATTCAGCATTTATTAGACAGCGTCATTTTTGTGGACACATTGCTTTTCTTTATGTTTCTTGTCATAAAGTAAAAGATGTTTCCAACTGCTTTCATGAACATGAACATGAGTTCAACGTTCTTTAGTGGCCTTCCCAGATCAGAATAACACCTTTGGGATGTGGGAGCATCTTGAGGAGTCCATGCCACAAAGAACTGAGACTGTTTTGAGAGAAAAGGGAGTTCTTAACCAGCATTAATATTGCAATTTCTAATTAAGTGATCAGTGACTGTGTATAAATTATTTACATTTATTTTCCTACCTGCTTTACCCAAGTTAAGGTCATGGGGAGCTGGGGCCTAATCGGCAGAACAAAGTGCAACAGATATTCCGGCAGTTCATCGCAGAGCACACATACACACACACACTTTAGAGAGACCATCTGACCTAACACATGTATTCACCCAGGAAAAAATGTACTGTGAAATTTGACAGTAGAACCCTAAAATGGCCAAATTAAAACCAAAATTCATAGTACAACTGTGAAATAATTCATGGTCCATTCACAGTCCACCAAGTTTACAGTTGTATTATGAAATTTCACAGTAGAACCATGAAGTGGCCAAATTATCATCAAAACTTCATAGCAGAACTGTGAACTTCATGGTCAAACTGTGAATGTTCACATTAAAACTGTCAATCAACTAACAGTTTTACTATGAAAATTCCCAGTCCATTTTTTCCTGGGCGGTATCGATAAAGGAATCCGGAGTAGCCATGTGGACACAGGGAGAACATGCAAATTCCACAAAAGGTGGTGTCTGGCCTGGGAATTGACTCGGGGAGCTTTAGAGCAGTAACACCAAATTGTTATGGCCATGTAAGACGACTGCGTTGGATCATCTTCTAAACAAAAAGGCTTCTGGGATGTTTCTGGTAAGCAAGGGTCTGAGGAGAGACAAACCATGAGCATTCTTGTGGACGTTAACTTACTGCATAACACCTACCTTAACATTGTTATGGACCAGGTGGTTTTAGGTTGTAATTGTTTTACACTTGTACAAAGAGAGGGAGTTAGGAGTGTGGGGTCATGTGGAAATGTGACAGCTTACAGAACAGACACACTTACTGACTTCCAATGTATCTGTGCATGAATACTGGCTTAGGTACTGAACATTAACAGTGAAACTCGCATGACTGTAGTAGAGTGAAAAGTTTGGCCTGTCTGCAGTCCATCTGGGGAGTATTACGTCACAAACTGAATGTCTTGAATAGAAAAAGAAGCGCTTAAAGATTTGTTACGTCCAAACCGATGACTGAGTTAAGTCTTTGGGAAAAACTTTTGGGCAGGCAGTGCTCCACAGGTTCCCCTCCCTCTGAGGCGCTGAAGTGGGCCGGGCCTCGGGCCAGCTGAGCTCCATCTCCCTGACTCCACTCTTCCTCCACCTCTAATATGATTGATCAGCGAATGGAAAGGCAGAGGAGCAGGGCGAGCGCGTCGAGATCTTCACCTTTAAATTGAACCTGGCTTCCAGTTTCTCTCCTAATTGAATTTAATCCCGAACGAGCTTCATGTGAGCAAGGCGGGGGGAAAAACAACAACAAAATCACTTCTTTTTCCCTTCTCTCACCTTCACAGTGCACCTCTCCACTACATCACCTTTAGTTTTTTTCCTTTTTTATTTTCTGGTACCATCTTGGATACTTTTGCTTAAAGCACGGCTTCACCTGGGCACGTATTTTCCTGAAGTCTCACCAAACGGCACCAAGATATTCTTCTGGCAACTTTAACGCGCGTCAGGGAACAAAATCCACCGGCAGGGAAACTCAAATCTTTTTTTTTTTCTCTCGCACAAAGAAGCGTTAAAGTTACACAATGAGTCTCAAATCAGATTCAGAGCCGAACAACAATGTATCATTAGAGGAGGAGGTAAGGGGACAACGCTACTCTTTACTCAGTTCAAAAGTTTGTTTGTTTCTGCGGGATGGCGGCTCATGTCCGAAACTTTTGCTTCTTTTTAGTTGTTTTCCTCTTTAAAACTACGGAGTGTCTCTGAAATGCAGTTATTCGGAGGCGAAGTGTGCGTTTTGCCTTCTTTCACAGTAGCCTATGGCGTGCGTAGCGACAGGCTTGCTCTTCTCAAACCGTACAGGTGTTTGAGCTTTTTCACGCGAGGACGGTCGGTTTTCTGGTCGTGTCTTTTTAAATTTTACTTATTTTAGTTCCTCTTTCGTTTGAGGAATGCGAACGGGGATTGTCCATTGTGTAGCTGGTTGATGATTAATCACCAGCAAGACGCTGGACTACAGGCTGCTTCACCTGTATTTAAGCCCTTGGCCTAACTTCGCGTTTTAGGTTAACGTTCATAACGCATTTAGAACTGAATATGACCTCCTTCAACACGGAGTCCTGTGCTTGTGGATTTGGTTGTAAACCCTCTGTTTGTCTCAAGGTGTTTGTTTCTAGCCTTGGCCGAGTTTAGTCTCCTGGTTAAATTCAGATGCGTCTGATAAGTTTTACCTCAGTATTCCAGAAGAAAAGTCGTATCAGTAAGAATACACTTGTATTTCAGTTGGTGTGTAGTGAAGCTCTTCTGAATTTACTGTGTGGCTTGTAGTAACTGTTCAAAAGCTGAACTGGAAAATGTCTGAAAGTCCAGCTATCACCTTTGCCCCTGCACTGGAGGGATTTCCTGCTGCATGTCTGTTCTGTTTAGACTTCCAGTTATTTTGTAGGAGACCTTAAACCACTGGTCACTAGGTCTGCTGTCCATTTATTTGAACAGGAGGTTCAAAGCAGACTTTGAAGATCTACTTTGTCTTATTAGGTTGTGCATTCAGCCCTAGCAGAATGGGTCTTGAGACTTGATTATTGTTGAGACTGGGTATGATGGATGTCATTGGTTAGATTTACTTTTTTTTTTCTGAATCAACATTCATTTTTGCACTTGCAAAAATTTTGCAACCTTGTGGTTCTTATGTTGAAGTATTTAAAGATAACTTTGATGCACGTACGAAGAGCAGAAACTCTTGTGGTGTTTTCTGTAGTCCATTGTTTTTGTGAGGGTTAGAATACTGGGTCAGTGCGTTTGATTCACAGTGTTCAGATGGCCCATTGTGTTGGAGCCTGATCATCCACTAAAATCAGGCCAGGACCTCAGCGCTCCCATCCAGCTCTCACAAGTGCTAGTGTTTCTGATTGTGCCTTGTTGGTAAGCGCAAACTAATTTTAGCTTGAGCTACGGCACTGGCTTTGACTTCACATATCTGAATCTAAAGCAAACACTAATATAGTTAGGGACCTGGCACAAAATACATCATTAGGAAATAAAAAAAAGAAACATCACGCAGTGTTAAGTTGTTACACATACGTTGTCATTGTAATTAAGCAGACTATGGGTAATTCTAATAGTGTTTTATTAAATTGTACATTTTCATGTTAGTAATTTTAAATGATTCTCAAAACTTTTGAGTTTGAACTGATTCCGATGACAGAGAGAAAACATATTGATGGGGTTCACTCATTGTGACCGTCTTGTGCTTGGTCTGGATCCAGGTGGAATATTTGTTCTGTGAAAGTATATATTTATAGTGAGCCCTGTATTGGTGGAATTTAATACTGGTGTAGCTCGGATGTAAAAATGCAGATGCGGCAGTTGTTTTTAAAGAATTTAATATGCTGTAAACATGCGGTTTTTTAGCATGTGCGTTAGACGGCTTTCCTTAAGTTCATGTGGGGCCGAATTTGTCTTCCTGCTCTTTTCGTAAATGTTGATTGGGTTGAGAGCATTTTGGCCATTTTTTTAAAGGAGGCATGATTGATTTGATGTTATTTGTGTTGGTAAATCTGGGGCAAGAATTTGTCTATGCTTTCTGTTTTGAGAATTTGATTGTTGATCAAGTTTCTTTCCCCTCCTCAGTAAATTTTCACAATACCTCCAATGAACTCTTAGCCTTTCTAGCCACTTTCTTCTAAATCTACCACCTAAATGTCATTTGCTTCATCTGATTCATTTGTGTATTGAAATTAGACTTTCTGCCTTCCACTGCATTGAAGTAGGATACCTTTTCATTTCCCATAGAGAGATTCTTGCATCCACAAACACTGTCCACGCTCCCATCCGCTCACTTACATTTGGTAGCCGTGCACACACTGTCTTCACTTAACTAACAGTTTCCCATGGTTTTTGTGTACAGTCACTCTTAAGTACTGAACTAAAGCTGCAGAAAATGGAGAGAGATTCTGAAACAATAGGAAGGGAAAAGTTGCAAGCGGGCAGCAATGAAGGTAGTCTGAAACTTAATTAATACACAGCACATACCTAATTATATTTTCCAGGTACCACTGTATATCCAGTGTTCAACAAAACACACTTACAGTAAAAGCTCACTTCATTGCACTCATTCTAGCTCATTGGATATAATATTAGTTATCGTAGTTAAATGACTTGCATGGAACCGCTGTCCTTCTGTAGTTACTAAGGCATTTTCATTTTCTAGGTACGAACACTTTTTGTCAGTGGTCTACCGGTAGACATCAAGCCACGGGAGTTGTACCTGCTGTTTAGGCCATTCAAGGTATTTAATCTAACTGCACTTCAAAGTAATTTCCTTTTATGGAGTAGTTTGACTTTTTTAATGGTCCAGGATTCAAATATTTGGCGCGTGTGCAAATTTTCAAGTGCTCTTTTAAAATGGTCTTGTGAAATGATCATGCCTTTTCTTAATTCTCAGCCTTGTTTGTTAGAGCACGGTTTACTCATTAGTGTTATTACATTAAATTGTATTATTTTGATACAGGGATATGAAGGATCACTCATAAAGCTGACCTCAAAGCAGGTAATATTTATGAATTACCCTTATTTGTGGCAGGTACTGACTAAGTGAAAGGAATTTACATACTGGGTAAAATCCATCACTCTTAAACTGCCTCTTGTGTATTTTTGTTTTTCCCATTAGCCTGTTGGTTTTGTTACCTTCGATAGCAGATCTGGGGCTGAAGCAGCGAAAAATGCATTAAATGTAAGTAACCGTGTCTAGGTGCTGTGTTCAGACTGCAGGTAAATCAGATTTCATTCTCTCATCCACATTGCAAATTACAAGACGACAAATTCTGATTTCATTTCAGATTAGCCACTTTCAGTTCAGTGTTGTATTCAGATTGGTTGCTACAGTAACAATGCAGGTGCCTCTCTTGCTCATATACATGCATATATGTACACATGCACACACTCGCATGCATATACATACAAACACATACACAGTGGTACCTCGGTTCTCGTTAATTCGGTCCAGAAGTCTTGTCAAGAGCTGAAAACATGTACTGAGAATTTTTTTTTCCATTAAGGAATAATGTAAATTGAATTCATCAGTTCCAGACCCCCAGAAAATCCACACTAAGGCATTATATGCATTAATGGAGCTGTAGTGTACAGGTTCTCCCTGATTTATGGAGGGGACATGTTCTGACATCCATCACAAGTTAAATGTATCATGAACTGAGTAGTTTAATGAGTGTTTGGTACTCATAACGGGAGCCTATATGTTAAGTAAATTTAATGTTTAAAACAGCTACAATTGGCCAAAATCATTGACACAAAGCTTATTTTATGATGGTGTTGAAATCTTAGTGAAAAATAAAAGCAAAGCACTTACTCTTGATGAACTCGGAGATTAACTGCAGCCTGTTTCCTTTCAGATTCCTTTCGGTTGGCTGTAATCTCTAGTCTTTTTAGGACCCATGGGGCTTATTTGCACTAAGAATACAGTACTGTAGATACAAAGAAAAACACGATAAAGGGCTGAGCAACACACAGTCAGGATCCTGAATCACTGTAGTGAATCATGAATCGAGTTTCTGCTGAAACGAGTTGAATGGCTTGGCTCGTACAAGTTTGAGAAATTGCACCGAGAACCGAGACATTTTTCTAGTCAAAATGCGTCGAAGAACCGAATTCGACAAGTTCCAAGGTACCACTGTATATATTATCATGGTCAATACAATTTGGCTTTTTTGTCAATAATTAATACAAAAAAAAACCTCGCATTTCTACAAAGTAATGTCAATTAATTGAAAATATATAATTACATGAATATTGTCCCATTTTAAAAACATTTACAATTTCAACTTTTAAAATATGAAATCTCGACTACAGTAGCCATGTGAGAGACTCGATGATTGACTGAGAGATGGTTCTCTGGTCTGTTGAGACCAAAATGGAGCATTTAGGCCAGCAGACCAGACACTGTGTTGGTGGACATCACCACAAACACGCCATCTTCACTGTGAAGCATGGTGGTGGCAGCATCATGCTGTCGGGATGCCTGATTCCCAGCATGCCTGATCCCTGTGCAGCCCGACAGTTCTTGAGCAGTTTTCCTAATAGGAATGGAGTGAAATGGCAGTGTGCAGATGTGCAAGCCTGACTGAGACCTATCCACATGGACTCGGTGCTGTGATTGTGGCCAAAGGAGCACCTACTAAATACTTATTTGAAATGTTTGAATATTTTTGCAGTTGCTTATTTTAAATTATATTTTTTATTTAGTTGTCATCACTTTGTAGAAATCTGGTTTCATCTTGACTTTGTGGATTCAAAAGCACATGTGAATGTGGCTTGAGACTGGAAAAGAATCTGGATTCTGTTTTGGGGTTTTTTTTTTTGTTTGGTCAAGCAAGACAAACTTTGACTGATATATTGATTGATTCAATTTATAAAATCAATAGAAGGTGGAAAACCATTCAAAGGGGTGAATACTTTTTATAGTGTGCGTGCACATGGTAGTGCTTGAAAGTTTGTGAACCCTTTGGAACTGTCTCCATAAATTGACTAAAGATTTTCACACAACTTCTAAAAGGGAACCTCATTAAAACAAATGAGCCAAATATAATTTGCCATTTTATTTAATGAAGAAAATGGTCCAATGTTACATAGGAGTGGCAAAAGTATGTGAACCTCTAGGACTAGCAGTTCTTTTGAAAATTAAAGAATTCAGGCGTGTTCAGTCAATAGGATAGCAATCGGGCAAGAGTGTTCACACTGCGCTTAATGAACAGGGATCTATCAGAGACTGATTGTAATAAAATGTTGGGCGAAATGCATCACAGCTCAAACAAAGGACATTACTGAGGACCTCAGAGTTGATGCTGCTCATACAGCTGGAAAACTCTAAAGAGGTTGGATTCCTGATTCACAGTCGAACAGATTGTGTACAAAGTGAGACCATTGTTTGTCAGGCCGACCAACAAGGATCACCCCAAGATCAAAGCATGTAGTTTGCGAGGTCAAAAAGGAAGCCAGAGTAGCTTCTAAGCAGCTAAAGGCCATTTTTTTACATTGGCTCATGTTGATGTTCGAGTCCACCATCAGGAGTACACTGTACAACAGTCGTGTGCATGGCAGGGCTACAAGGAGAAAGCTACAGTTCTCCAGTAAAGACATTGCTGCCCATTACATGAAACATGGACAATCCAGGAGGGTATGTAAAACATTTTGGATGGATGGATGGATGAAACATTTTGTTTTAAATGAGAAGCATTACGTCTAGAGAACACAAGTGACAGCATTCCCAGCATAGTAACATCTCATCTGTGAAACATGGCAGTGGTACCGTCATGGTTTGTGCCTGTGTTTCTACATCTGGGCCAGAATTCATGATTACCATCATTACTGGAATAATGAATTCTGAATCATATCAGCAAATTTTAAAGGAAATCTGTCCATGAACAGAATATCAATAGAATGTAGGTCATGCAGCAAGACAAATGCCCTAAACACAAGTTGTTCTACTAAAGAATGATTAAAGAAATGCAGTTCATGTTTTAGAATTGCCAAGTCAGTCCTGGTCTTTCTAAATGTTGTGGAAGGGGTTCATGTGAGGAAACCCACAACCATCCCAGAGTGGAAGCTGATCAGCAATTACCTGAAATGTTTAGTTATTGCTGCACAAGGGCTTCACAGCAGATGGTGAAATCAAAGGTTCATATGCTTTTGCTGCTCTCAGATATGAAGACACCTGAAAATATTTTTATATAATGTAATTTATGCTGAAATTCTAAAGGATTTACAAGCTTTCGTGTGCATGTTTGAGAGTGAGAATTATCTGGGCAGTTACAAACTTATTGCTGCCTTAACTTTCCTTGTTCCTTGTGCCTTGAGTCCAACTGTTAAACTCTGGATTCTGTAGTGTTTTTTTTAAACTGTTAAGACTGCACAAAATCTGTCCAGCTCAAGTTACAATTGAGCTCAAATCCTATTGGATCTGCCAGTTTGAACATAACTTAAGTATATGTTTCCCCTTCTGGCTGCTTAAGTGTTTCCTGAATTATTGATTAGTTCTCTGCGCTGTTATAGTTCTGTGGTCTAAAAGTTTTTGTCTGTCTTGACTAAAGGTTTGACTCACTCTTGCCCCCTAAAAGTGGAAAGTTCCATGACGTCATTGGACTGTTGGCTCCGTTTTAAAAGCTCTGTATTCTGTCAAAATACAACAGATGTCTGATGTATCTGCTAATGTTGGTCCACTTCAGACTCAAAACATGTATACTGACCATGAGCCTCTGTTGCGCAACCATTGCAGTGGCGTTCAGTTTTGTTTTGGTTCTGCTGCCAAATTATGAGTAAGCTGCTAATGCTCTACCTCTACAGTATTGGTTATGAAAAGAGGGGCACGTGCTGAACGTCATTGACCTTGAATGATCTCTGCAGAGCAATGTGTACAGATCCATTCATAGTAATGTTAGAACAGAATGGCTAAACACCCTTTCTTCTATAGTAAAATGATTCTTGACCCACACCGATCTGTTTCATGGTTGTATCTTTCATAAGGGCATTCGCTTTGACCCAGAAAACCCTCAGACGCTGCGTCTGGAGTTTGCTAAGGCTAACACCAAGATGGCGAAGAGTAAGCTGATGGCCACGCCGAACCCTTCAAGCCTGCATCCAGCTCTTGGGGCTCACTTTATTGCACGCGACCCTTGTAAGTGTGTTGCTCATTTTTCTTCTCCATTTCTTTTAATTTTCCCTTTAACAGGCTTGCTTGGAGTTTGAGAAAATGCTAGCTCCGCTCCAGTTACCATACGGGTGCACTTTAATTCTACAGACTGTATTAATGACAGACTGTAGTCGATCTGTTGCTCTCCATAATTTGTTGGCCCCCTTTCACCCAGTTCTTTGAATGTCAAGAACCACTATAGCGCAGGTGTTATTTGGGAGGTGCATCATTCTCAGCACTGCATCACAGACGTGGTGGTGGAGGCATGTTAGTGTTGTGCTGGTACGAGTGGATCAAGAAAAAAATGGTCTTTGTGTGCTTTGCACCCCCTGAAGTGGCCTTGTATACTTCCTTACCTCCCTATCTATATAAGCTCACCAGGCAAAAAAAATACTGCCTGTTATTTAAAAAAAAAAAAAGGTTGTTTACACCTCCCTTTGAGTTTATAATGTCAGTCTTTCTGTGTGGAGTCTGCATGTCCTCCCTGTGTCCGTGTGGGTTTACTCTGGGTACTCCGGTTTCCTCCCACAGTCCAAAGACCTGCATGTTAGGTTAACTGACTACACTAAATTGGCATTGACTTGAGTGTATGAGTGTCTTGTCTTGAGATAACCTTGTGTGTGTTGCTGAACATGGCCACTGATGCTGATAGCAACGTTAAGTCAATAAACGTTAGACTGTAGCCCACTTTTACATAAACTGGGTATGAAATTCGACTAATTTAAGGAACTATATAGGCATTTCAACTGCTGTTCCAAATCACTTATTTTGATTGGATGTCCAATGCTTTTGCTGAGCAAAGTTTAAAATTGTGATGTACTTTTTTTGCCTTGTCTATACAATTATGCCTTTTTGCAACTGTCCGTCTGCCCTATGTAACACTGTCAGTACTGCTGTTTATGTTCTGCACTTGAGACAGCTGACGACAGGTATTCATTAAGGACTTGCTTAATTTAGTAGAGCTTTATAACGCCATTTTAGCCATTTAATGTTGTACATGTTTTAGGGTATGATGTTTGTGAAGCTGCTGCACACGTCTCGTTCTTTGTAGATGATTTGACTGGTGCAGCACTGATCCCAGCATCCCCCGAGGCATGGGCACCATATCCTCTCTACACCACCGAGCTGACCCCCGGACTGCCTCACACAGCCTTCACCTACCCTGCAGCTGCTGCAGCTGCCGCTGCCCTGCACGCCCAGGTGAGCGACCAACCGGTGTGTTCCTGTTCTTTTTGTCTCAATGCACACACAGTTTGCACAGTAAGGGGTGAGGTATGTCTGATCCATGCCTATGCAGATGAATAAAATTTGTCACTTGGCTCTGGTTTGTTCGTTGGGGGGGTCTAGACTCAAAGGCTTTTGTAAACTTTTTTTTAACAGTGGCTGTTGTCAAAAGCGCTATACAAATGAATTGACATTGTCATAGTTTTGTCACTCCTGATTTTCTTTTCCCCAATGCCTGGTAGAACATTTGCTTCATTTTCAGGTGTTGCTAAGTGACCCCAGCAGAAACCTTTATGCAACTGCTTGGATTATGTATTTGAGTAAATAAGTAGCCAGTGGTGACCATTACAGTTTATTCCCAGTTTTTGTAAGATTAAGCTCACTTGAAGCCAGTTACGCAGGAGCCAACTGTTTGACTAAACAATGCTGTTCTGATGCTGTAATAAGATACTTAAGTGCTTTAATGTTATACTAAAAAGGTGATGACTTTATTGGGAAAGCACTGGCTAACTAGCCAAATGTCCGGCATTTTAATTAAACTGCCACTTTAGTCTGAGTGTTTGTTCTTTTGGAGATTTCAAAATGGATATAAAGTGAACGGCTTACTGATACCTTAAGTGGTTTAGAAATTAAGTGTAATAAACGGAATACATTTTTGGCAATAATGGACCCTCAAAAGGAACTGCCATATGTTTGAGTCTGCCCTAGGATGTTATTACTGTGAGGTTTTTGAGTTTAATATTTAATGTTGTGCACGTCCATGCTTAATTGATTGTGACTGGTCTAGTGAGCTCCATCTTCACTATTGATCAAGCTGCTAAACACTGCCTTCTGTTGCCTTGACAGTGACCCAGTTTAAAGGGCATAAATAAGAGGTTTGCCTAGGCTTTTACCTGAAAAGGTCTAGCGAGCACCTGGAGCAACCATTTTATAAATCTGTTTTTCTTTTCTCATTTGTTTTGATGCTTGTTGAAGCAGAGGTTTGGCCATTTCTGTGTTGGTTGGTGTGTGAGAAAATGTCTGCAGGTTAAAACCAATAAAAGGTCTTGTCGCCTGGGTTCAGCCACAGAGAGAAGAGGATTTGCATTCTGTCCTTTTTATGACAGTCAGCTCCTGACCAAAGTCACATGCATGCATGACAGCCATGCTGTAGACAATGGCTTAAAGTCCAAACCTTCAATGCAAGTTAAATAACTTTATAGTTTTTACACAAAGCCATACTCTTGTTTCAGCTTCCAGCTGGGTATGACGAGCTTGGCCAAACAGAAGTGTAGTAGGAAGTTAATCTTCACATCCTCTGAACTTACTATAGTGCTGATTGTGCACTGCCTGTCACAATTATACAAGAACAGTGCCCTTTGATTGCAGCCAGTAAGTGAGGGTACTCTAGTCATATGTGGTGGAGTAAAATTGAGGGCCATTTACTAATTGGGACTGTGGTAGCCTAGCAGGTAAAGTACTGGACTAAGGAAGGTCCAGGGTTCAAATCTCCCCTCTGCCAAGCTGCCACTGTTGGGTCCTTGAGCAAGGCCCTTAACCCACAACTGCTTGGGTTGTAAGACTGTATCAATTGTAAGTCGCTCTGGATAAGGGCGTCTGCTAAATACTGTAAATATGTAGCCTAGCGGGTAAGTGTAGGGTTACTGGACTATGGATCAAAAGGTCCAGGGTTCAAATCCCCACCTCTGCCAAGCTGCCACTGTCGGGATCTTTGAGCAACCTTAAACCCACAACTGCTGGATTGTAAAGACTGTATCAATTGTAAGTCGCTCTGGATAAGGGCGTCTGCTAAATACTGTAAATGTAGCCTAGCGGGTAAGGTACTGGACTATGGATCAAAAGGTCCAGGGTTCAAATCCCCACCTCTGCCAAGCTGCCACTGTCGGATCTTTGAGCAACCCTTAACCCACAACTGCTTGGATTGTAAGACTGTATCAATTGTAAGTCACTCTGGATAAGGGCGTCTGCTAAATGCTGTAAAAATATAGTATAAATATACTAATGAGGAAGGAGGTCTGAGGAAGGAGGTCTGTTGTCCACCTTTGTGGGTGGGATGATCACCCTTTCCTCTCCAGCTCTCAATGGCCAGCCTGGTTAAACATTAGAACCAGTGCATCTTTCCTGTTGGGCTTTACTCTGAACCACTAGCATGGTGATTTGCTTGAGGCTGGTGCAAGCCACACATGGTGTAGATTAAAAATTGTGTAAAGGTAAGCCCTAAGCATTTGTGAAGTGATGGCATGCTTTAATGCTTCAGCTGCAAAGCCTAGATAATCAAATTGTTGAAGACTAATTATGAATTTGATTAGTTGAGACATTTCTGTGCCTCTAAACTGCTGTTCTACCTCATAGATGCGCTGGTACCCATCACCATCTGACAGCTCACAGCCCGGATGGAAATCCCGCCAGTTCTGTTAAGTATTTAGTGAGTATCGCTCTAAATCTGCTGAGCACGTTCTCTAATGTGTAACTGGGGGAAAATACGATTCGGTCAGTGGTTTTATTTATTTATTTTTGCCAAGACTTCAAATTTGCCTTCTGTCCACAGATGCCACTCAGTATCTGAAGGTTCCCAGCTGCCTCTGTCTCCATAAGGAGCAATGTGTAATGGGCTCAACATTAATTCAGTCTGGTTTATTTAAAAAAATTAAAAGTAATATAAAGGACGTTTTTTGTTCTGGAGTAAAGGACTCTGAAGACAGGACACAACCGTATGTTATTTACAGCTGATGCCTCATGGGCTAATGGTACAGTCTCTACATTTTCAAAGCTACACGTGACATGCCAATTGCCGGCGAGTTTAAATATTCTGGCTGCTCTGTTTGTGTATTTTTGTGGGGGAGGGGATGATTATTATGCATGATAGTCTAGTATAGGGCATGACATTTAGAACGAGAAATTCCTTTTTTTTTCTTTCTTTCCCTCGTGTTGCTGTCGTGAGAGTATTTGGTCAAAGCCTTTGAATATTTCTGTATCTTGCTTCTGTGAAGATCTCGTGTTTGACTTGCTTTTTACATGTATGACGTAACTCGCAAGGTAGAGGCCTAATGTTACCATCCGTTTTTGTTTTTGTGTTCAGAGTGAATTCCAGATGCACTGTTTGTCTTATGAAGTATGGTCTTGACTGTAAACTTGTCCCTAGTTGGGTGTATGCTTTTGAGGTGCTTCTCCTCCAGACCTCATTCATCACCCATCTGCCAAAATACTGGTGTCTGCTTGTTAAGAGTATATTTGAACAAAAAACAGTACAAGTATTTTTGTACATTTGTGTAATGAATATTTATGCATTTTGTGCAATTAAATAACTATAAGATGTTAAGTCTACCCTTGTGGTGTTTGTTCTCCAGCTTGTTTAAAATAGGAAAGTGCAATTTATTTTCTTTTTTTTGCCTTTTGTTTAAGCATCCCAGTCTACGGATTGAACTGAGTTTATATTAAATGGACTGCGAACATGAGATTGCTGTTTAAAAAAAAAAAAAAAAGGGGGAAATTTTTTTTCAGAATGTGAAACTGGATAATAAACAGATTGATCTGAGCTGTCTTGCTGGATTTCTTTGAAAAGGAAAATGTCACGGTGTTCGGTATGTCACAAATGTCACAAATCGGTAAAGCTTAGTGTGAAACTCTTTATAGCTTTCTCCATTTTAGGTTTGTCCCTGCTTGTACTTGTGTAACTTCAGCTAATTTGAGTGGTTTTTATCTGAGACACATCAGTAATTCCCAGTTCCTGTGCTCTTTTTTGTTCTCAGACTGGCCAATTTTAAGGTCTGTGAACTTTATCAGATGAGCACTACTTTTCTACATACAAAACAAAGTGGAAAATTCATCTCTATCATATTTGAAATCCACACCACATGCAGAATTTTGACTGCTTCGAAATTCTGATAACTTGTAATACAACACCTGCATGTTAAAAATGGTGTCCTCCTTGAGATAAAGGCTGTCCTAATTGGAAACAAAGATGTTTTTGTTGGCCAAGCAGAAGCTTGTGTATTGTTTCAAAAGTTACAGCTTAAACTTGTATATTATGATGTAAAGTCTAACATACTGCAAGAAAATGTAATGTAGACCTCTTCATTACATCAGAAATTGTAATGGAGTCCCATGCCTAGTAAAGAGGTTAATGGTTTTGAGCCTTGTTTTGTGACTCACTTCTTACTGTGTTTGGAAATTCTATGTGTAGGAATGCTAAAGGATTGATAGCATCACGATTGAAGATGAGCAGAGAAATCCCTCTTCTTCAAAACAGCTGGGCTGTTGCTGGAGTTTTGGCACAGGCTCCACAAACTAATACATGCCAGACAAACCTGAGCTGTGTGTTTACCCTCTTCTCTGGCCTGTAGGTCTTAATGATTGCATAAAATGTATGGCAGGAAAAATGTCTCTACCACTTTGAGGAATTTCTAGAAGCTGCACAAAGGTGTTGGGATCCACTGTATTCGTCTCTGTGGATCTTCCATCCACTCTGTGGTGAAAGGTGAAATATAAAGGTCTAAAAGTAAATAAATGGACCAGCAGATTCTGGCAATTATAACTCGCTAATAATTAGAAATTTTAAATTTATGTACAAAACTTGCTTCATACTTGAATAACATGCACTCTCCAGCCACTTAAGCAAATCTTTTGAGCTGCTCCTTACCACAAATATCTAGTCAGCCAATCACATGGCAGCAACTTGTGCATTTAGGCATGTGAACATGGTCAAGAAGTTCAAACCGAACATCAGAATGGGGAAGTAAGGTGACTTTGAACGTGGCGTGGTTGGCACGAAACAAGCTGCTCTGAGTATTTCAAAAACTATTGATCTACTGTAGGACTGTGGTAGCTTAGTGGTTAAAGTACTGGACTCCGGACCAGAAGGTCCAGGGTTCAAATCCCACCTCTGCCAAGCTGCCACTGTTGGGTCCTTGAGCAAGGCCCTTAACCCACAATTGCTTGGATTGTAAGACTGTACCAATTGTAAGTCGCTCTGGATAAGGGAATCTGCTAAACGCTGTAAATGTAAATCTACTGGGATTTTCACACACAGCCATCTCTAGGGTTTATACAGAATGGTTCAAATGGTTCAGTGAGCAGCAGTCTGGGTGAAAATGCCCTGTTGATGTCATAGGAGAATGGCCAGAATGGTTCAAGCTGATGAAAGGGATGCAGGTGTGCGCACTCTGGTGTGCTCTGAATGCACAACACTTCAAACCTTGAAGCAGATGCACTACAGCAGCAGAAGACCACACCAGGTACGCTAAGGACCAGCAACTGAGGCTACACTTTGCACGGTAGAAGCACAATAGAAGATTGGAACAACGTTGCCTGGTCTGAGGAGTCTTGATTTCTGCAGCGACATTCGTTTGGTAGGGTCCGAATTTGGCATAAACAACATGAAAGCATTTTGCAGGACCGGTGTGTCATGTAATCCTGCACATCATCACGTGTTTTGACATTCTGAGCAGAAGATGGACGCTTATGTTAACTTGTTTAACTGCATGGGCCTTTTCAGGTGTGTAGATATTTTAATAGCCATTCTCTGACTTAAGGAAGGTCCACACACTTTTCTCTTATTTGAACTGTTCTCTCTTCCCCATCCTGAAGAATGATTAAGAGAATATGACCTCCTATATACATCCCAGTGGAAGTTCCTAGGCACACTGATCAATTTAACAACATAAACTAGAAATGGAAATATGCTTCGTTACATCTTGTTGCTAAAAATGTTTGGGGGTTCCGTTAATTGTGGCACAGGTAGCTTTGTTAAAAATATGTGTTTCTGGATGAGAGATTTTTTCGATTAATAAATTAACTCTACTTAAATGTTGGATTTTCTATTTCTTCACTGTGAGATCAAGCTAATTCAATAAAACATGAATTGCTTATAATACTTTTTACTCATCACCAGAGCTGCCAATAATTGTGGAGAGTACTGTATTGTTTATACTTCATAAGCTTCCATCTTAGTCGTGTTAGTAGCTCAGTCCACTTTTACAACTCAAGTGTAGAGTGATGCTAACACACTGTTACAGTTAAGAATGACAAAAATGGGAAGAATGCAATCAAATATAAACTGAGTACTTGAATTTAGTCTTGCTAAACCAATCTCTGCTTGCTGGCGGAATGTCTCAAACACATTTGGGTTGTAGTGAATTAGCCATCTGATTAATGCTCGGCAAGACAAATACATAAACAGTGAACAAAAAGCAATGCACACCGAAATTTACTTTACACTGCCATGTTTAGTTTCTTGTTTGACTCTGTGCTCACAAAATGACTGCTTTTTTATCACCAACCAAGTTGCTTAAACAAGGTGGCTTGGATAAAAATGAAAAACTGAGAAAAGACCCACATTTTACCCTCATCAAGAAATAAAAAGTACTGTGAATATGCTAACTAAAACATCGCCAACCCTACACGCCCCTAGCCCTGCTGCAGAGTTACATGGTTGATACATTAAGGCCTGTCTTAGTTTATGATCCACCCATGGTAATGTTAAGAATTACTTACTTATGCACACATTACTATAATATCTAGCCTATAAAATTGTGCTTATTGTAGTGATTTATTTAAGAACATCATTCAGACTCAACCAAATCGTCCATCACTTTAAGAGCGGGACACTGACTATTTAGAAATGGGCTAACTTACTGATAGATATACTTACTATAATGTACTGCCTATTATAGTGAATTAACACTAGCAAGCTCACTTATTGCTCTTCGTCCAAACAAACAAGCTCCTACTGAGAGACAATGTGTGTGATCATATGGTTTGGCTATGTGTGTGTGTGTGTGTGTGTGTGTGTGTGTGTGTGTGTGTGTGTACTGTCTGAATGGTGCAGCTGCGTGATGAAGAAGGTGGGAGGTTCCCTCTGCTCACTGTCAGGCCTGATTAATTTAAAATCACAACAGCTCTCATTAGACCCCTATACACACACACACACACACAGTTTTGTGGGTAGTTACACTGAGTCAACATTTGGCAGCACTGGGTGGCACATTTGTGCAGCAGGAACGTTACGTCACAAATGACCGTGTGGGTAAGAATTAATTCATGAAACACATATTATTTAAAATGAATAATATATGATATGAAACAACAATTACTTAGTGATCTCATGTAAACAGTGCTTCATCTAAATGCATTTCAAACTGAAGTAGTTCAATTGTACATTGGAATATACACGACATATACAGTTTGCACAGATGTCAATGTCATTGGCTCCAAACAATTAAGACAGTCAATGCCATAGAAACCAATCCAGAATAGATCCACTCTGACACATGGTCTATCTATCTACAGTCTTGTTATTGTACAGAAGGATGCCACCACATTTAATTAAAAAAGCCAAGACTCAAAAATATGTTAGTTAATGAGCTACTGCTCAGTGTGTGTTTATGTTGCAGCTCATACAGTGTGGTCCCTGCCTTTTTAATTACCCCAGTGTTTATACTGTCTTATGTAAACACCAGTGTGTCTTACACAGTACATAGCTATCCTCTCTTATTCATTAGCCAAGCACTAGACTGTAACATTATATGATTAGTAGTTAATAGACTTGCTAACTACTTATTTTCTGTTATCATCAGCCTCATTATTCTCCACCTTACCATCTGATATGAATGTACTAAAATGGATTAAAGTGTTAAAGTAGCCCAATAGGAATAACAAGAAAAAAGTATTCATTATTATTATTATTGTTGTTGTTGTTGTTGTTGTTGTTAATCTTGACTTGTAAGTACACATTTAATGTAAAAGAATAATAAATGATCAATTAACATTACCTAATTGCATAAGCTTTGTTAATAGTTATGTTTAATGCTTGCATAATTCTGGTAACTTTTATCTTGAATTATGTAAGGGACAATATTACATTAAGCACTCTCTGATGTGTCATTGCACATAATGTACATCTAATCATTTACATCATACATTTTCAAAATCTGAAAGAATGATAAATAATTACACATTTTTATGGCTCCAACAGAAAATAATAAAATTTTTGTGCAGGTAAATAAAATGCTTTAACCTTTATTTTTTCACAGTTTTCTTTTTAACTGCTTTGTTCCTATTCTCAGATGATAATGAATATTTTCAAAACAAGTTTGTGTTTGTTTTGCTGATCAAAAAATGTTTTGCTGATTAGGTTGCCTCTCAGTTGAATAGTTATACTTTTAAAAACAGGAATGGATTCGTAATAATATGCACAATAGTCCATTGAAATGTCAAAATTTGTTCCATAAATATTATACCAAATACAGTATTCCATAAATATGATATTTTTCTAAGGTCTGTTAAATTGTTAAATTACCTGACAGGTGAAACTTTACTAATGAATGGGGAGTTTCTTACATCTTACATGAACCAATCACTCATCTAGTGTTACAATACCACATAACGACCTACTTTTGGTTTCCACGCCACTTGACAGGTTTTGATGCATTATTGTACCAAGTCTTTTGTTTATTTTATTGTGCTATGACTTAAGATCTACAGATACCATTTTAAATATGTTCTCTACAGGGACGATTCTAGAATCTGACCTTTAGGGGTCTGAGCACCCCAATGAGACCACCCAATTTTGGACCATCATTCCCACAATTGTGAAGAAGGAAACTAATATTTTGGTTATAGGGGAAACACTGTGACTGGACTGACACCAAAAAATCTGTGAAAACGTCCTTTAACACTGAGCCCATGAACCACAAATCCTGTTGAAATGCTGTATTTTCGTTGTTAAAATATTATAAAAACAACAAAAAACGACAACAAAAACTTTAAACCCTTTATTTTAGGGGTGCTGGAACTCCTTGAGGATCCCTAAAAGGGGCTAGACATGCCTATGGTTCTGTCTGTTAACATTTATGCTCTACCATATAAGCTCTTTTGAAAAATGCAGCTGGAGCTTTGAAAACAACGATTAACATTCAAATAACTATTCTTTCACGTTCATAAGAATGAACCAAACACACTTTCAAAAACCGTGAGAATGTAGCCCATGCTTTGGCAGTGGATTATTGCACTTGTACCAAACTGAAGTAGTTACTGCGCTTCTAAACCTTATTAATAGGTTGGTAATTGAGTCAACAGTATATGTATATATAGTGTTTTAGAAAATAATTTTTGCAGAACACAAATGATGTATATATGTAGAGTAGCATGGATTTAAATCTAAACTGAAATACTACCATATTACACAATATTACACAATATATCACAACAGCAGGTCACCTCTGTTGTTTTGGGTGTAGCCAGTATGAAACTATTTTACAATTTTATATGCAAAATAAAAATCTATGCTAGTTAAGATTCAAGGTTCAGCATCGTTTATTGCTAACGCTAGTCAGGCTGTATGCTGTAGAAATCCATCCAGGAAACGTCCATCCCAGAAGAAAAATTCAAGACACATGATGATTAATAATATACTGCAAAGCTGAAATTATAAACACTTTATTACGTATTATTATATGTATTATTTAATTCACATTATCTCGTAGAGTTTTAGACAGTCACTGAAGAAACACAGCACTACATCAGGAGGAAAGTGCTCATCAAAGAAGTGTTAGCCCCATCTAGCGACCAATGCAAAACTGCAGTTCAACTCACTCCCAAATACGCTAGTAATAGCGTTTATCTCCTGGTTCAATATACAGCCTTGCGACGGCGTTTTAGGGATATTGTTCGAAAAAATGTTATGTTTTATTTCGAGAATAAAGCCGGAATGCTGAAACTGTAGCCTAACTGTGAAAATGAGGGACGTAGACTTTTTAATAAAGTTATACTACTTTCGACTAGGTTTTACGAACAAACAGAGGCATGGAAAGGGTTTCATTCAAATCCCCCTACCCCCATGAAATAAAGGTTTGATCCTCTTGATTGGGCTTATTTATAAGGAAATGACGTCGTTACAGGCCTCAGAACAGAGTAAAAGTTAGTTTCTCACTTTTCAGTAATTTGTCATTTTTCTACAAATATGCCTTTTTCAATCTCAGGTATTCAACACTGTTAGAGGTAAATCCCACAGTTAAAGTTTAATATAAAAAGTGTTTTTGCAGCTATGACACAAAACTTTCTAAATTATAGAATTCCATGTGGTGCGATGCTAGTTGCATGCATCAACACACTACCAAACACATTAGCTCAAAATCTTTAACCCCATCAGATTCACATTTTTTAATGTAACGCGGCTAAATGTCAGTTACAAGTTTCAATGTCTGGTACATGTGTAGAACAGTTTCGCTGTCCACCATCCAGACACAGGTGGCACTTTCACTACACACCCCTGTCTTTGTCGGGACCATTTCCAGGCTTTTAGCAGAAGAAATTTGTTGTCACGGCACTCATTACGTGTCCTGCCATTGACAGCCAGTCACTGTCGCCTTTGTTTGCAGTGGTGTCATGTATGAGAAGCCTCTACTGCTATGGACTGGAACCATAGCCAGGGTCTCTCTGGGTTCTGACGACAGTCAGGTTCAAGTATGGAGGCCTCCTGATGAGCAGTTCAATCCTGCCTTTGCTGTGGACCAACACACTGCCCCAACTGCTGGTGTGATGGTCCGGGGAGCCATCGCATATGGTAGTTGGTCACCTCTAGTGGTGATATGAGGGACACTTACAACTCAGCAATATGTGCAGGACATCCTGCGCCTCTCGTGACCAATCAGATAGCTAAATTTTTCCACCAATCAGAACTGACAGGGAAAAATTCCAACTAATCAGAATTGACCAGGAAATTTTTTGACCAGCCAGTTCCTTGATCTTTCAACCAATCAGAATTGATCGGGAAAATATCCACAAATTAGATCGCTTGATTTTTTTAACCAATCAGAATTGGCCAGGAAACTTTTTGACCAGTCAGATTGCTTGGTTTCTTTGACCAATCAGAATTGACCGGAAAAAATTCCAACTAATCAGAATTGACAGGGAAATTTTTGACCGGCCAGTTTGCTTGTTCTTTCAACCAATCAGATTTAACCGGGAAACTCAATTTGTCAACCAATCAGAATTGACAGGGAAAACTTTCAACCAATTAGATCACTCGATGTTTTAAACTAATCAGAATTGACCAGGAAATTTTTTGACCAGTCAGATTGCTTGTTTCTTTGACCAATCAGAATTGACCGGAAAAAACTACTGACCAATCAGATCACTTGATTCTTCGACTTTTTAGAGTTGACCAGTAAAAAATCCGACCAGTCAGTTTGTTCGATTTTTTGACCAATCACAATTGACCAGGAAATTGTCAACCAGTCAGATTGCTCAATTTTTTGACGTAACATGTGACCCAGGGTACAGCATAAAATCAGTTGAGCAAGGTTTCTGTGGATCAGTTTCGTTATGAACCCACATTAGGATGTCAAGAATCATTCTGACGAACAGGCAGAACCAGTTAAGCAGCTTGCAACCAATTACAATGCAGGTGCTCCAACTAATGTGTCCAAACCATAGATTGTATATACAATCTATAATCCAAACGCAGGACTCGTCATTCCTTTGCACAGATGGGCTATGTGATGACCAGTTTAAGCGACTCCAGTGGGCAAAAGTGAGAAACATTGCATCACTGAGCAGTGGAAAAGCATTTCCTGGTTAGATGTAAACAAATTTATGTTGCACCATACTGATAGGAATGTTAGAATTTAAGATAAGCAGCATGAGTTGATGAGCCCTTCCTGTTTCAGTTCCTGCCCTCAATTTCTGGCAGTACAAGAAGTTACTGTTGCTACATATTAGATGCCTGCTACCCCCTCGTGGTCAGACTGGAGAACTGTGAAATGCTGCATCTCACTGTCAGTCTTCAGTACAGAGTTCAGATGTAGAATCAGTGGCAGATGTGTTGGACAAAGATTATAAAAGGCTGAAGTACATTCAAATGTTAACACTCTGAAGTGACACTTACATGATGTGACATTTACACTTTCTAGAAAATGCCCCCATCTTAACATCAAAAAGTTAATGTTTTACATTATTTTCTGAATCATGTCAAATTCAACCCCATCATTGTCATTTTAGAATTCAACTCTGCATGCTTACGATAGGTTAATGATCATTCTGGCATGAACCCTTCAGTTTAGATGCTCCTTGCAAATAATCATATAATTAAATAAAGGAAAAATGGCAAGCACCAGCCATTAAATGTCATGATGAACTGACTGATCATGCAGCTCGACATTTCGCTAGAAATGTGCAGGGCTTTAATGTCATTTTAATGTTAATTTTAATATACACTGTTAAACACATGCTGATGTTACATTTTGTTTATTTAATACACAACACAAATAACATTTTTAACATTACAGACCACATTTACACTTGGTATTTTTTTATATATATCTGGATATGATTTTTTTCGAATATGTCTCCAGTCTGCCAGAATTTCATTTCATTTTATTTACAGCATTTAGCAGACACCCTTATCCAGAGCGACTTACAGTTGATACAGTCTTACAGTCAAAGCAATTGTGGGTTAAGGGTCTTGCTCAAGGACCCAACAGCTTGGCAGAGGTGGGATTTGAATCCTGGACCTTCTGGTCCATAGTCCAGTATCTTAACGACTAGGCTACCACAAGCCACAGAATGAAATACGATTGCTGTATCCCATGTAATATGTAAATCAGTTCATAAACATTGGAGCACCCACTGTGTGTTGTTCACAGGTTTGAATTTGCAAAAGGCAGTTGTTACAAACATCATGACTTTTACATGATCACTTAATTTTTCTAAACTAAGAGGAAGGTGCCATCTTCGGGAGTTAATATTTAGAAGCAGATGGGTGCTATCCATGATTAATTCATGACTTCATGAATGACGTGTGCTATTTCATAAAGTATTGGGAGGGCTTTTGCAGATTTGTCTTGGTAGGGACGGATGCATTTATGCTTGTTTACTGTGTGGCTACAATACTTCCTATGCCACCCCCCAAAGTGTTATATCAAGCAGATATCAATGCAACTTCGAGTGCATTTCATTTTGATACAATCCTGATACTCAAGATGCATGAAATGTCCTAGTGTAAACAAGGTCAGTGTTGTAGGTACAACAGGGTTGAAAATATATCTCTTCTTTCTTAAATGCTGGAAGCTTTTTTATTTATCATTGGACTCTTTCCATCAAGTGCACTTAGTTCTTCTATCTGCTGTTTTTGTCTTTTTTCACCTTTTCTTCCCCTGTTCATATTGTCTAAAACAAACATGCATTCAACAGGATACGTTTATCATATATCAGTGATGAACAAACTATTACATTCTGAATATCAGCAAATTTTTGACCTATTAGTTCAAGCATTCACGTACATACGTTATAAGAAATCATACTTGTACACAGCTGTACACACACTTGTGAATCCTTTTATGACGTGAACACTAGAAATGTTCTCCTAACCTTATGGCCTCATGTTACATGATTTGGAATACGATAGTATTTAAGCCCTGTGTTTCTGTTGTCCTTTAGCTTCTCTCCACCAATTTTGACCTCTTATGTTGAGTTTCTATTATTTTCTTCTTTACTGCCTCAACATTTCTTTTCCATCTCTCATGTTCTCTCCTGAGTTAGCTTTCCCTTCATTCCAGATCATTTCTTCTTGCCCTGTACTCTCTACCTTAATGCTACAGTTTTTGCTATGGCTGAATTTGAAAGTACAGAAAACTCAATGACCTGCTTACTCTCCAAAGCCCTTTAACATAACCATTACTATCAGTAATGAGAATTAATATGATGGCAACATTCCTAAAAGACTTTAAGGTGCAGGAGAACAAAATTCTCTCATGAAAATTTGTCATCAAAGTCAGAGACAAAGCTCACACCGGCCATGTCACGCTGTTCTGAGGAGTTTCTTGTTCTTCTTCTTATTGTGGCACTTATTGGCGGTTGGCAGCCCAGCTTTTAGATACTTTTACTGCCACCAGATGGACTGGAGTGTGGAGAGGAGCTTGTTAAGGGGAAAAAATACTAGATTTCTCTGTCAGTCCTGTATTCCTTAAATATCTTATTAAGAGATTATACGTTTTTAGTAGCATTTCCAAGCAGGTCTTCAATGTGATATTTTGACTCCTCATGTGCGTTATTAATTAGTGTGGTTGCCTATATAGGCAACCACACTATTGAAATCCGAAAGTATTATTATTCCGTTTATTATTATTATTATTATTATTATTATTATTATTATTATTCCACGATTTTCGGCACGTTTCAACTGCCGCAGCTTTCGAGATAATCGACCCCGTTCCAGCGTCAATGGCGTTGGGTCTGGTCGGGAATGGTGTGCTTGTATAGGGCCCCCGGTCGGGACTTTGGGGGGCCCCGCAGGGGCCCCGCAAAGTCCCGATTTTTTTCCATAGGAAATGAATGGCCAAAAGTTAATGAATCATAAACTCAGTCAGTTTTCGACCTACGGCCACGAAATTCGGCAAGCTTGGTCCGGGTTGCAAATCTGAGGTGAGATGTTGGGATGCCAATTGGGAACCCCTCTGGACCTCGGGTGGGCACTGGGGCCCCTGGCTGGGCCAATGACTGTAACTCAGTGTCAGTTTTTTTATACCGTCTTATACGCCACGAAATTCGGCAAGCTTGGTCCCCCCGGGTGCAATCTGAACTCCTGTGGGGAGGGAGCGATCTCACTGCACCCGGTGCTCAGCGGGCTGCCGGTAGAGTCGCCTTCATCGATACGTCAATTTGGAGCTCCTGGTCGCGCGCCGGGAGATCCCCTGGATGGGCCAATGGACTGAAATCAGTCAGTTTTTCGATCTAAGGCCACGGAATTCGGCAAGCGTGGTGTGGTCCCTGGGTGCAATCCTGAGGTGACATGTGATGCCCCCATTGGGCCCCTATGGGACCCCGTCGGTGTGGGCACGCATGGGCCCCCTGGGTGGGCCAATGACTGTAACTCAGTCAGTTTTTTCGACCTACGGTCACGAAATTCGGCAATGCTTTGGTCCCGGGTTGCAATCTGAGGTGACATGTGATGCCCATGGGGCCCCCTATGGACCACCGGGTGGGCACTGGGGCCCCCTGGCTGGGCCAATGACTGTAACTCAGTCAAGTTTTAATTTACCGGCCACGAATTCGGCAAGCTTTGGTCCCGGGTTGCAATTGGTGGGTCTGAGGGTGATATGTTGATTGCCCATTGGTCCCCTATGGGACCCCGGTGGGCCCTGTGGGACCCCTGGGTGGGGCCTGTGGACCCTGGGTGGGCCAATGACTGTAACTCAGTCAGTTTTTTCGACCTACGGCCACGGAATTCGGCAAGCTTGTGAGTGTCACGGGTGCCAAATCTGAAGGTGATATGTGATGCCCATTGGGCCCCTATGACCCTGGGTGGGCCCTGTTGGACCCTGGGTGGGCCAATGACTGTACCCTCAGTCAGTTTTCGACCTACGGCCACGGAATTCGGCAAGCTTGGTCCCCGGGTGCAATCTAAGGTGATGTGTGATGCCCCATTGGGCCCCTATGGACCCGGGTGGGCCCTGTGACCCTGGGTGGTCCGTGTGGACGTCCCTGGGTGGGCCAATGACTGTAACTCAGTCAATTTGTTGACCTACGGCCACGAAATTCGGCAAGC
This sequence comes from Ancistrus triradiatus, assembly GCA_025084515.1. Classification (NCBI taxonomy): domain Eukaryota; kingdom Metazoa; phylum Chordata; class Actinopteri; order Siluriformes; family Loricariidae; genus Ancistrus; species Ancistrus triradiatus. Next base: position 34,263 of record JAJAGP010000746.1, on the reverse strand, counting down.
TTGGTCCCGAGTGCAATCTTGAGGTGTTATGTGATGACCCCTTGGGCCCCCCTATGACCCCCGGGGGGGCCCTGTGGGACCCCGGGTGGGCCCTGTGGACCCTGGGTAGGCCAAGTGGGCGACTGTAACTCAGTCAAGGTTTTTCGACCTACGGGCCACGAAATTTGGCAAGCTTGGTCCCAAGTGCAATCGAGCTAATATGTGATGCCCATTGGGGGCCAATGAGGACCCTGGGTGGGGGCCCTGTGGTGACCCTGGGTGGGCCAATGACCTGTACCTCAGTCAGTTTTTTCAACCTACGGCCACGAAAATTCGGCAAGCTTGGTCCCGGGTGCAATCTGAGGTTGATATGTGATGCCCATTGGGCCCCCTATGGACCCCAGGTGGGCCCCTGTGGACCCTGGGTGGGCCAATGACTGTAACTCAGTCAGTTTTTTTTTGACCTACGGCAATGAAATTCGGCAAGCTTTGTCCCGGGTGCAATCTGAGGAGATATGTGTATGCCCCACTGGGGCACCCCTGTAGGACCCCGGGTGAGCACTGGGTCCCCTGGGTGGGCCAATAACTGTAACAACACCGTTTTCGACGACTACGGCAACGAATTTTCGGCAAGCTGGTCCCGGGTGATATCGGAAGTGAATATGTGATTGCGCATGGGGCCCCTATGGGACCCCGGGTGGGCACTGGGGCCCCCCCCTGGGTGGGCCAATGAAATTGGGGACTGCAACTCACACAGTTTTTCGACCTCCGGGCCACGAAATTTTGACAAGCTTGGACATCCGGGTGCAAATCTGATTGGTTGGAGGTGATATGTGATGCCCATGGGGCCCCTATAGACCCCGGGTGGGCACTGGGGCCCCTGGGTGGGCCAAGACTGTAACTCAGACAGTTTATCGGACCTACGGCCACGAAATTCACAAGCTTGGTCCCAGGTGCAAATCTGAGGTGATATGTGATGCCCATGGGGCCCCTATAGACCCCGGGTGTGGGCACTGGGGCCCCTGGGTGGGGCAATGACTATAACATAAACTGTCAGTCATTTTTTTGACCTACGGCCACGAAATTTGGCAAGCTTGGTCCCGGGTGCAATCTGAGGTGATATGTGATGCCCATGGGGCCATTGCAGAGTGGCAACCACACTCGCATTTTCTTCAGGAAATGCACCTCTCTAGTTCCATTCTTTCATCCCCAAAACCTTTGCAGTCCATGTATGGGCTTAACTGTTTCCATCTCAGAGCAATAAGTCCAGTAGGTTGTTTCCTTATTTTATGTAATATAAAATAAGGACAGATTAAAAAAGTTATTGACATATAGATTTTCAGAACGGTCTATCTTTCTAAATGTCATTGCTAGAAGCATTGTTTTTCTACATTACTGATTGCCTGGGTATTATTACTGAATAGCACTTGAATTTCTATATAACTCTGAATTCCACTCATTTTTTCTGCTAATTGTGTTTCTTTCCCTATTTTATTACAGAATTGTCTCCATTATGGCTGTTCGGATTGTTTTCCTAACTATAGCTTATCCAGAGCGACTTACAAGTTATACAATCTTACAATCCAAGCAATTGTGGGTTAAGGGTCTTGCTCAAGGACCCAACAGTGATAGCTTGGCAGAGGTGGGATTTGAACCCTGGACCTTCTGGTCCATAGTCCAGTACCTTACCTGCTAGGCTACCAGAGTCCCATGGTTCCTAGCATGTGGTGGGCTTTGAGCTGTTTACATGCTTTATCCCTATTTTTGATTGCTGTCTTACAGTTTTCATCCCACCACTGCATGAAAGTCTTTTACCTGTACTTCTTGGTCTTCCAATCGGCTTTCTATTTCCTCTACTATGTTGCATTTCTACTCTTACTCTGGTTATTATTGGGTAGTGATCACTACCTATTGTTGATCGATTTAATGTGTCCCAGGCGTTAATACCTGCCAATGCAGCCAACATGTGTGTCAGGTCAATACCACTCTCTGAATTTAGACTGCTATTATAGCGTGTACCTCTTCCATTATGTATACACACCCGGCTCTTATTGTATAGGAACTCTTTTGTTTATTCTTGTTTTGTTTGTGTCAGTGTTTTTGCTTCCCCATACTGTATTGTGTGCATTGAAATCCCCACAGCATACTGTACATTTTAAATGTCTATCCATATCTTAACGACAACCAATTTGTTTATTTCCCTTTGCTTAATAAACTATATCTTACCCCTTTTCTAGCAAACCTTGCCACCCCTCCACCTTTTCCATTTTCAATATCATTCCTGATTATTTCTTATCCATACAGTGAAAATTTAACCATGTTTCTTGTACACATATGAGTTTGTGTGTGTGTGTGTGTGTGTGTGTGTGTGTGTGTGTGTGTGTGTGTGTGTGTGTGTGTGTGAGAGAGAGAGAGAGAGAGAGAGAGAGAGAGAGATCTCAAAGCGCAGCGATGTCTACCGGCTCTGCTTTTAACGATGAAAAAGGGGGTTCATCCAGTGTTGGGGAACCCGAATATGGACACGACCCAGCAAGTGGAGGCATTTTCTCCTCCGACTATAAGAGGTGAGTGGAACCATTTAATGTTTTACGCTTGTTGTGATTTTTAGATCAGGTCATACGAATGATTGGGGGAGGTGCGACATGAAAGAGATTTTCAGCTTGAGAAGGGCATAACGTTTGACTGTGTCTGTAATCTTGAGAATTAAGAATTAAGCGTTTGCTAAACTAAAATGCCTGTAGTCGGTTTCATGTTGTGACATCGGTCGTGAAGATGCGAACAACAATGAGGCCCCGAGTTGCTTAGCATCATCGTGATTTAGCCTTTAGCAGGGTCGGAAACAGAATAACGTACAAGGAAAACGTTATTCGACTTATAGTTAATACATTTAGCAGTCCATGTAATGTTTGTGAATACGAAATGAACGTGGAATCACACGCACTGTAAGGGAAAAAAGTGTTTCAGAACTGTACCGTGGACAGCGCTCATAAGACACGGACACGGGCCGTGTTCAAATACACACACAACACTATTTTCTACACACTATCAAGCACACTATGTGACGAGTTCATAGACCATGTACGTCAGTGCCAACGTTAAAGTCCTGGAGAACCATCTGGACCCTCTGTGTAGCAGTGTATTTGCGAGAAGTCACGTGACTCCTTTGATTCAATATATAGAACGGAAGTTTGTGGTTGGGGAAGCAATCCTGTCTACCGCCAACACATCCCGGTTTCGTGTAGACTGGTTCTTGTCAAGGCCAAAGAACAGACTACGTAGAACATTCTAGACCCTTTAAGGCGTCAACTTGACATATTCATTCAGTAGAAGTGTACGTTAAGATGTCATTTATATAATGAAATGTAATTATGTATGTTTACTAATATTGTGTAATGAATAGGAAAAAAGTATCCGTGTGTTTTGCTAGGACACAGCAAGAAGCCACAATTGTCCAGTGGGAATGTGGTAGCTTAGCGGTTAAGGTACGGGTTCTGGACCAGAAGTCCAGGGTTCAAATCCCACCTCTGCCAAGCTGCCACTGTTGGGTCCTTGAGCTAAATGCTGTAAATGTAAATTTCCTGTTTCCACTAAATCTGGTAGCCTATTTCCTATACAGGCTGTATATATATATATATATATATATATATATATATATATATATATATATATATACTGTATATATGTGTAGAGCCAATCGCAGTCCACTTTATTAGCTACACCATGCTAGTACTGGGTTGGATCTCCTTTTGCCTTCAGAACTGCCTTAATTCATCAAGGCATAGATTCAACAAGGTGCTGGAAACACTCCTCAGAGAATTTGGTCCATACTGACATGGTAGCATTATGCAATTGCTCCAGATCAGTCGGCTGCACATCCATGATGCGTATCTCAATGGATGCCCAAAGGTGCTCTACTGGATTGAGATCTGGTGACTGTGGAGGCCATTTGAGAACAGTGAACTCATTTGCATGTTTAAAGCAAAAAACAGAGAAGATTTGAGCTTGTTACCCTGTTGGAAGTAACCATCAGAAGATGGTACACTGTGGTCATAAAGGACTGGACATGGTCAGCAACAGTACTGTGGTGGTACTGTGGCTGTGGTGTTTAAACAATGCTCAATGCTCAGCCGGAACTGGGTAGGATGGCTCCAAGCTTTCTTGTTGTTTACACCAAATTCTGACCCTACCAACTGAATGCCGCAGTACAAATCGAGACTCATCAGACCAGGCAATGAACCGAATACTGAATAGTAGCTTCAGTTGTCTGTTCGTAGCTGACAGGAGTGGCAGTAGGTCTTCTGCTGCTGTAGCCCAACTGCTTCAAAGATTGACATGTTGTGCATTCTGAGAGGGTCTTCTGCATACCCCCGGTTGTAATGAGTGGGTAGGTGAATTGCAGTTGCCTTTCTATCAGCTCAAACCAGTCTGGAACAGCCAACCCATTTAAATCACCTTTCTTTACCATTCTGATGCTCGGTTTGAACTTCAGCAGGTAATCCTGATAAATACCTTGTGGTGCTGCCATATGATTACACACACACACACACACACACACACACACACACACACACACACACACACACACACACACACACACACACACACAGAATATTACTGCATTTCATTGGCTTTGTATTCATACTCTGCACAGTGACAATACAGTTGAATCTAATCTAATTTGGTTGAACTGTAACTTCGTTGTACTTTTGTATGTATGCATACTTATAATATGTATAATAACTATACATCCAGTATCATACATTTTGAATTCGTTTTTTAACAACTTTTGTACATCCTCACTGGGACAGAATTACTGTAAATTGATTATGTTTGAGAGTTAGAAATGCTCCCTCCTTCCTTTTACCAGGAGAGGGCACCAAACATTTACGTTACTCGAGCTTTTAGATGGATTTTCAGCTTTCCGTTGAAAAACGGAAAAGCTGCTAGTGTTTTTTAAATATAGAATTTTTTTTTTTTGATTGGTTGGATCTTCTCTTGGCGGTGCGGAGGTTCTACTTAGGGCTCACAGCCCCGAGTGCTCAAACCACCAATTGGCTAATGTTTTTTCTACAATCCACATTCTCTTTCAGTGAATTTCTCCAATCTTTTGTATCTTCCCTATTCATGTTGGGATATTACGCTGACTAAAGATTGTTTTAGTCTATCTGCAAGTGTCCTTTCCCTTTATTGGTTCAGACCCTAGATCATTCTGGTTTTGACGTTTTCTGCTTCTATGTGATTCATTGCACTTGTTTCAGTATACAATCCCTGCTACTTGGTTATACCCATCACAGCTTTAGGTGGTGTGTCAGATCATATATGCAGATAAAATAAACATCTGTAAAAAATATATAAATATCTGAACTCTCGCTATTATTATTCTGGCTGTAAGGTATGGAGTATTTCAGTGTTCTTACCCACTATTCTGATCATTGACTTCATCTATAACAAAAGATGATGTTGAAAACTTGATTTTGGAAACCAACTTCCACACTGAGTTTGCATTGGCATCGCATAGAACCAGGTACAAATTGTAATAATAATAATAATAATAATAATAATAACATTAATGATAGTAACGGGGCTCCTGCTATCTGGTCATTTGCTATACAAATAAGTTCAACAAGGTAAAAATAAATTTTAGACATATGCAATTCTGAATCAAATTGTTTGGTGTGTTTTATCTCTAAACCATTTAAAATTATGCAGAGTAAAGATTCCTACCAATTTTCTATTTTTTCCTAACATTTTAACAATGCTTTTTCTGCCTATCTATCACAGACTTAGGTAGTTTGTGGTGCCATACTTCATAACTGTCCTTACCTACCTAGGACACAGCTATTCGTGCCCGATTGTTCTGCCTTACCAAGCTGAAAGGCAATGCCGGCACTCAAACCTGGGGCGCTGCAGTGGTGGACTAGTGTATTCAACTGCTGCACCATCCAAACGTCCTATTATTATTTTACTTTTTTTACTTATGACAGCTTTGAAAGGATTCACTTTGTCCATCATTTTGTCCTTGAACCTTCTCTGATTTCCTCAGAATCTTTGCTACCAACAAAAAAAGACTTTTATTCTGGTATATTTTAGGAAATCAAGAAGAAGAACTCAGTCACATTTGTGGTGCAGTGACAAGGCAAACAACCCTTCCAAAATATTTAATTTGTGGCATGCAGTTTCACTAGTAATCTGTTTGAGCATCTTCAGACCCAGTTTCATATTGGAACTCAGAAGGTAAAAGCCCTTGGTGAAGTGCAACAACGACCAGAGGCCCCAAAAACAAACCAGAACCAGAGTGGCTCAGTTTGTACAGCACTTGTTCCCAGTGCCTCTCTGGTATGTATCCTGCCTCTGGCAAGTTGAGGTTTGTCTCTTGGATTATGCATTCTCTCTGCTGGATTATATTCAAGTTTCACCAGGTTATGCCCCAGGTCCCTGGTTACACCATGTTGTCTATGCTTGTTGTTCCACCTCCTGAGTTCTTTGAGTCAAGCAGACTAGGGGTGCCCATGCAGTGACCATTGGATTAGTGGTTACAGTTATTCAGAGTTCCATATCAGGTCTTCTGAACTCTATGCAAATATGTTCTACTAGCCATGAAAATGTATTATTGCCTCGGTGTTGCCTCACAGTGAGAAGGTCCTGGGTTTGATCCCAGTTGGAGCGATCTGGGTCCTTTCTGTATGGAGTCTGCATGTCCTCCCTGTGTCTTTGTGGGTTTACTCTGGGTACTCCAGTTTCCTCCTACAGTCCAAAGACATGCTTTAGGTTAATTGATTATGCTAACATGGCCTTCGTGTGTAACTGTGTGTATAGAATAGAATAGAATAGAATAGAATGCCTTTATTGTCACTATACTTATGTACAATGAGATTAAAGCCACTTCTTACAGTGCAACACATACGAAAAATACGACACAGAAAGAAATGTGCAAAACGGTGCATAGTCAGAGGTAGTAATAAATAGATACTGTTAAAACTACAGTTACTAATATACAGTTAAATTGCACATAGTCCAATATTGCACATAGTGAGTGTAGTGTTATTCCACATTGTAGAAATGTTGCATAATAGTGGAATGTGTATGTTACTAATGGATGTAGATGATGTGTGGAGATTGGACTAAAGATCAGTGCATGTATGAATTTAGTGTGGTTATGGCTTTCGGGAAAAAACTTGAGTCTGTTGGTTCTTGTTCTGATGCACCTGTAGCGCTTCCCTGAGGGCAACATATCAAACAGACCGAAGCCAGGGTGGGAGTAGTCCTTGATGATGGTATGTGCTTTGCCGATGCAGCGTGAGGTGTAAATGTCCATCAGGGAGGGGAGAGGGCGGCCGATGATCTCCTGTGCTGACTTTACCACTCTCTGAAGCTTCTTCCTGTCTTCCACCGTGCAGCTGCCATACCATGCTGTAATACAGTATGTCAGCAGGCTCTCGATGGACGAGCGGTAGAAGGTCAGCAGCAGGTTGGAGTCTAGGTTGTATTTCCTAAGGACTCTCAGGAAGTGTAACTGCTGTTGAGCCTTCTTGATGACCGTTGTGGTGTTCTCTGTCCAGGAGATAGCAGAAGAGAACAGGATGCCAAGAAACCGGAAGGTGTGGACCCTCTCCACACACTTCAATTTCTTTTGTTTTCCTGGTGTTCAGGGCCAGGTTATTCTCAGAACTCCAGGCTTCGAGCATCAGGATCTCCTGTCTGTAGGCTGCCTCGTCACCCTTTGAGATGAGCCCGACCACTGTGGTGTCGTCAGCATACTTGACAATAAGGTTGTTGTCATGGGCCGGACTGCAGTCATGGGTGTAGAGACAGTATAGCAGGGGGCTTAGCACACAGCCCTGTGGGGAGCCGGTGCTCAGCGTGCCAGTGGAGGAGAGGTGAGGGCCAAGTCTCACAGTCTGGTGGCGGTTGGTGAGAAAGTCCTTGATCCAGGCACAAGTGAGAGGTGGAAGGCCGACGGAAGTGTGTACCGGCTCTCCCACGACCCTGCCCAGGATTAAGTGGATAAGAAAGTGAATGAATGAATGAATTAATTAATTAAATTTTCAAACATGAACCGCTTTTGGACCATAATCTTCTGTCCCATGACAACATAGCAGCATACTGTAGAGATAATTATTCTACATTAACATTTTATATGACTCATGCAGATAGAAAAATAATAACTGTCGTGCTGGTCTTTTGCTGGAGTTAAATCCTCTTTATTCATATGATCTGTCCTTGTTGATTTCATTTACTAGTGATTATTAGCATATTCCCTTGCTGTTGCCTTAGCAACGCAGCTTATTAAAGCCTAGCTACTACTGTATTTAACTGTACTGTATCGCTGTTGTTGTTGACAAATGGTAGTCATAATCTGCCTGACTTTTTAAAGAGGACTGCTCAGTGGATCTTGCTGGACGGGCAACTATATGATACAATGGGATAGTGAATTCACAGTGTGTTATTCACCTCTCTCTGTCTCTCTGCTGCTTTCCTGTAATGAAAGTGTGAATTCCACACCTATCTGCAGAAAAGCTCTTAGGTCTGCTCGTTGCTGCTCTGCTTCAGACTTCACCTGTTACAACATTGCAGCATTGCAATGTGTGTTGCAATACCAGCAATATACTTGGGTTTAACTAGATGCATGTCTTGATGTGAAATCTTGCAATTGATGGACTATTTGGTGACTAACATAAACACCGTATGTTTGCAATCGCAGTATTTAGCAGACACACATCTAGAGTGATTCACAATTTAGGGGTTTGTTCAAGTAACCAACAGTGGCAACTTGGTGGAGCCAGGACTTTAACTTACAGCCTTCTGAATAGTAGTCCAGAGCCTCAACTACTGAGCCTTAACCATAGCTCTACTTAAAAAAGATGTGTCCAAAAATGTCTAAAACTGAGAAACATTTGAAAAACATTGTAAAACCTTGTAGATTACACAACCAGCTTGTTTGGCGTACACAGTCATGGTAAAGTGTGGGCCTTCTGGGCCAACACCAGTTTATGTTTTCCATGTCAGCTTAAAAGTAAAACAGTGCTCATAATCACTACTGTCACTTTAAAATATACACAGAATATGCGAGGATCCTTCTCCTCGCTAAGCACAAAGCCAGACGATAGATGGACATACGTGCTTTCTCAACAAGATTTTATCCGGCCCACTTAAATCCGGCACAACTTCAATATATAGTTAACATCGTAGCCTTTCTACTTGATGGGGCGTCCACAGTGCAGCACCACCTTGCTGCTGGAGAGCTTTAGTAAATAAGTCACCCCAATATTAGCCAAAAAGCAAGGCGTGTCATAATCTGCAAGGTCACAAAGGAACCCAGAGTAACTTCAAAGCATCCTTGGCATTGGTTTATTAATAGAAGCATTATATGTGCATTCCAGCATACAAACATTACCCATCTGTGAAACATGGTAGTGGTAGTTTCATGATTTTTGCCTGTTTTATGCATCTGGGCCAGGACAGCTTACTATCATTGATGGAACAATGAATTCTGAATTATACCAGCAAATTCACTTAAGCACACAAGTTCTTTTACCAAAAATGGTTAAAGAACACTAAACCTAATGTTTAGTAAAAGTCCCTTACCCTAAACCAAGAGAAATGTTGTGGAAGGACTTGAATCGAGCAGGTCGTGTTAGGAAAATGACCAACATCCCAGAGCTGAAGCTGTTCTGTATGGAGGAATGGGCTAAAATTCCTCCAAGCCGATGTGCAGGACTGACCAACAGTTACTGGAAACGTTTAGCTGCAGTTATTGCTGCACAGGTGGGTCACACCAGATACTGAAAGCAAAGGTTCACAAACTTTTGCCACTCACTAATATGTAACAATGGTTTGTTTTCCTCAATAAGTAAATGACCAAGTATAATATTTTTTGGTTTTGGTGTCATATGTTTAATTCTGAGTCCACCATCAGAAGAACACTGAACAACAATGGTGTACATGGCAGGGTTGCAAGGAGAAAGCCACTGCTCTCCAAAAAGAACATTGCTGCTCGTCTGCAGTTTGCTAAAGATCACGTGGACGAGCCAGAAGGCTATTGGAAGAATGTTTTGTGGATGAATGAGACCTAAATGGAACTTTTTGGTTTAAAAGATAAGCGTTATGTTTGGAGAAAGGAAAACACTGCATTCCAGCATAAGAACCTTATCCCATCTGTGAAACATGGTGGTGGTAGTATCATGGTTTGGGCCTGTTTTGCTGTATCTGGGCCAGGACGGCATGATATCAGAGAATTCTAAAGGAAAATGTCAGGACATCTGTCCACGAACTGAATCTCAAGAGAAGGTGGGTCATGCAACAAGACACCGACCCTAAGCACACAAGTCGTTCTACCAAAGAAT